>JASANE010025117.1:0-43150 GCA_030248225.1 Trileptium ribeirensis | reverse complement strand
TTGGTAGTACCCCAGTCACACCATCCTCACTCCATCACGCAGCTCCACTTGAACCACCTACTGCCGTCGCCGGAATTATAGCTGTTAAAACGGCTAGCCGGCCAACCAAAAGGCCGGAAAACTGCCAGCTGGCAAGCTGAACGCCAGCGACTTTTCTGCCTGGTGTCCAACTGTACCGCTGACCGTTTCAAAATTAAGTTTGCAAAAATATTTCTTTGATAATTTCTTAAAGCGCTAAAATTTTCGGTGCTGATTATGCACGAAATGTTTTCACTGCTCGGTTTGGATCGCCAAATTTCCGTAATTAACATGCTATATACTTTATTTAATATGCAATCATCCACTAAATGGTTATGTGTAAAGCCGCAATGTTCTTTTCGCCGTAGTTTTTATTACAGTGTAAATAATAGTTCAAATATGCTAATCAATTTCTGAAAATAGCTTATATTTTATAACAGGGTGTATATATTGGCCACAATGCGTGGCCACTAACGTTCACGGAATTCGCGTAAATCAGACATTGCTTTACGCTACCTTATATGCAATTTTTTGTTTCGCTTAAATGTAGTAAGACGAATCCAAGACATTCGACTACTCCTTAGCCAGTTAGTAAGCGGACTTCAGTTGTCGCGTTCTAAAGCATTCCGATAATCCGCAGTGGGAAAGGGCAACGCTGCTTAGTATATAAACCCACAGGCTGATAAAAGGCAAAAATTGGGACGTTAAAAATTTCACGTGAAAACATTTTTCGTTGCGTGAAAACAGCCGACAAGCATAGTAGCCAGCATCCTGAGTATCCTGGCCCTAAATATCTGGTTATTCTGGACTCCAAATTACAAAACTAAGAACTATGACATAACTGTTTATACATATCACCGTACGCATGGTTCTATATATTGATTACGGAAAAAAGCTTCAAAATTATATGTTTATTAAGAGAAAGTTTATCATAATAAACTTTAAATGAAATGTATAATTCATTTATATATCACGCAACAGGATCAAACTGTACGCAAGCAAAGTAGTTCTGGATACGTTGTCATAGGATGTGAAACGCTGGTGCCCTTATGGCGAGATTTGCAAACAAAACTTTTGCCATTTTGACATGTAATCCAAGGTCGGAACTCCTAGTATTTTACCAAAGATCACATCGTCATCACTTTTGCTATCGAACAAAAATTTATCAAAATTTAACCAGCCGAAGATGAGTTACCGGCGACACTGAGACATAAATAAATTTTCACTATTTCCCCACTAGCGCCCTCATTGTAGAATAGTAGTTCGGAGTCCTTGATTACCTAAAAAAAAAGAAATGCTATGATATTACATTATGAGTATGCTATCTAACCGAAAGCATACTGTAAAAATATGAGCGAAATCGGTGAAACCAGAAGCAGGTTACGCGCTTAGAATGCTTAATTTTGTGGTATTTTTGGTCTTAAAGAGAGATTTGCAGATCTAATTCCCGGAAATAAGCAGGTACTGCTGTAGTATATCCACTGTCAGTAAAACATTTGAGGGCAGGTGCACAGTGAAAATTCGTTCAATTCAGCTCAGCTCTTGCCAACAGATTTGGAGCAAAGCCTAAATTGGACCAATTTTGACCTAGAAAGAGCTGTTCCCTTGTTCGAGAACAGAGATAAATACATGGAAATGCTTATAGCAATATGTGTGGAATATCGTACCATATAAGAAAAAATTACCAACATCCCTTGACGTTACGCATTGCAATCAAATTTTACAAATTTCATGATATTGAGTAAGCGCACAATTTAAGGAGCGATTTAAATTTGGCAAGCTTTATAAAAACGAGCTTGTTAAAACTTTTACACCCAATCTTCATGTGGCCAGTTGATAACTTTGTATGTTTTCAGTTTATAAAAAAGCAATTCGCTTGATTTTTATGCGGCAAAACATCAGATTCATCAAATTTTAGAAAAATTTGATTCACATCTGATTTTTTAAAGTTTAAGGAAGCTCACATAGAGAGGACCATAAGTTATCCAAAAATATATTTATATCGTTGGTAATTCCCATGGGATGGGCTGGATTATAGCGTTTTTCTTTTTGAAGCACTTTAATGTTTAATTAATTAAAGTTAGTGTTCAAAAATTTTTGCAAATTAGTGTATTAAAGAACGAATGACACCATTTAAGAAACACGATAGTCATCGAAAAAATGAACTTTTTTTAGAAAAGCAGTTCGTTTACTGTTTTTTATTGCGGTAACGGTAACATTTTCAGTTCGTCAACATATATGAATTATCATACATCATTACCTCGATGGAATCGTCAACATTAAATATGGATGCCGGTTGCCATGTTTTAACGAACACCAAAAATGACTATTAGGATTTCAGATATTGATATCAGCACAAAACCTGCTTCAGATTTGTTCAGGTTCTATGATATTCGGTTCCATAAAACATAAAATACAATTTGTTGGCTATGGAAATTTAACAAGTCGTCATAGAGCACTTTCCTTCTGACCAGTGGACGTTTCTAGGTGACGATTTGGAAAATTCCGAAATTTACGGTGTTATTGATAACATTACCTTTTTCATATAGTGACTGGGGTACTACCAATTTTTCCAACTTTTAAATAAAATTTCCCCGATATTTGCGAAACCTCTCCAATTTTAGTCAATTATGCCTAATTTTTGCTAAAATTTTATCATCCCAGATAACATGGACAAGAGGTAAACTGCGGAACCTTAGGAGGCGATAAATATAGCAAAAGCGCGTCTGACCCTTGGAGAATCCTTCCTATGGACTGCAATGATATAATTTGTTTGCGAAAAATCTGTTTCTGCAAAACCGACCTTGTTGAGTCATTTTGCAGATAAAACGCCACAGGCCCATACCTAACCCCAGCCCTTTTTTTAACACAGTATCGTCGCGTAGTATTACCGAAACGAATTTGCAAAAAGCAATACCTCAGGTTTTAGAGATGCATTTAATAGATGGCCAAGACCCGGGTACGAGCCTATGAGTGCTGTACATACCATGGTGCCGTGGAGTTGTAATTTTTTGTTTTCCTGGTATATACGCTGTGGGGATGGGAAGTTAAAAACTCATCGTTTCTAGAAATTTCTGGTATTGAATCTAAAAATTATTGGCCTCTCCATGTCTTAATAATCCATAAAAACATAAAATAAAAGCAAATAAAGCAATGCATGGGCTGTTGTCGGACAGAAACAGCACCGCGTAGCAGCTGCCAGACGAAACTACATAATAATCCGTTGCTTTAGCGTGTAGACGCTTCTGGCCTTTTAGATGTCCGGCGTTGAAACGCTTGATCCACAAGGCTCAAAATAGCAAAGTTACGCCAATAGCCGGAACGCCCATGTAATAGCTGCATATACTCCGACGATCATTGTTGAGCTGCACGCGGATTAGACTTTAGCAACAAGAAACAGCGAAACATCAGTAGGGTGGACTGAAAATGCAGACGATCAGCCTAACACGTGTTGAACCACCGAAAAGAGGGATATGAGATGTGCCTTTTACACACATTTGTGAATAACAGTGGTTAAAGCAAACGACAAAAATTCGTTAGCTGTTGAAGATCTGATCGAAACACAGTACCAACGACTGCTGGTCTCTAAGATTTCTGGCAAAATAATTTAAATGCACGAGGAAAATGAATTTAAATGCTGAATGAGTTTTACAGTTTATCAGACACCAACTTACTGCCAAATATGCAAAACTTTTGTACCTGCTAACACTTAACTATCACCTAACACTACGCTAAGCTTCGCCTTAACCACAATTAACTGATACCCTTTCCAGATCTTGAAACGAAATAAGGATGGAGAGCGTAATTAAAGCCATCCATCGCACACAACCTAAAACGTGACTATTATAGAATGCACGAATCTATATTCTCACAACTTGAAAATGGCATACATAGAAACAAACACATGAACCTTGTTCCACATAAAAACTAGTCATTTTATTCACATGCCAAACGGCAAACAACTTGAAATTGCAAATTTTCCTTGTAAAACGCTACGCTTTTCAGTGTTCAGCCCATCATGAATTAACTGAATCGGGCCGTACTATACAGCAAGAAAACAGCACTGACGGCTTGTCAACAGCACAGGAATCGTGTTGGTCCAGGGCCGCGCTAGCATGTGTGTGGGCGGCCCCCCTCCAAAATTAGGTGTGAGTTATCCCCTCAAACAGTTGTGAGTGCACTGCTCCAAACTGTAATGATACTAACACCTAGTGCACCTCGCATTCCTTGGCAACACTCCTCATCTATAATATTTCATTTTCTAAACGAAAATTTTTGGAAATCCAAACGCTAATCTGATGGAAGTATAATTGAAACGTTCAGAAATTCTAGAAATATAACAGTATAACTGATGCAAATTAAAAAACTGAACTCATATCTCGTTATATTCGACACGATTGTTATGCTGCAGGAAAATTTAGTGATTTGTGAAAGGCCCTTTGACTTGTGAGTGCCCCTAACACCAACTCGGTGCTTGACCAGAGTTGCTCGAAATGTCGCAGAAGCGATATAACGAGTCGTGGCAGCTACAGTCCAGACTACGTCTTGTTTCCACGAAAAATTAAATACCTCAACACTGGTCATCCCAATGCACAGAATCCTGCAAAAAACCGCGCCCTTATAGTCCCATTAATTAGAAAATTCGTCTACGGTACATTGTTCCAACATGTTTGCCGATGCGTAGCTAGACCTTGAGTTATTTTCAGACTATCCCAACTAGGTGATTGACCAGAGTTGATCGAAACGTCGAAGAAACGATATCGGGGCGGTTAAACCCTCCAGACTAGTTCTTGTTTCTAAGAAAGTTAAAAACGTGACTACCGGTCATCCTGGGGCACCAAATCCTGCAAAAACCGTGCACTTATAGTTCTATTAATTAGCACACTAGTCTACGATACACTGTCCCAACATTTTTGCAGATGCGTAGCTAGACCTTGAGTTATTCCCCGATCGTTCCAGTATCAGAACTTCATCAAAGCTTCTGCGTGAACATTAACACTTCGAGGTAGCCTAAAGGGAGTTAATTTTAAGTTATATGAGCACCCGAAATTTAAGATTCGAAACGCAAATAATGGAGCCTATGTTTTATACTTCTACGAGCTACAATGCGGTTTGTTACCCAATTGTACGTAAATCAGGCTGGTTTTTAATTAATCATTCAAAGGAAACAAGAGCAAATAACACTACAATATATCTTACTGTGCTTATACTTTGCCGAGCTATTGCCGAGAATGTTGCGATAACATAGAATATGCTTATGCTCATAACAATACCAGCTAGAGTGAAATTATATGCATCGCAGAGACGAAAGCTGTTGATCTACGAAAAATCGTGATTTCACAGATAAAGCACTGTATCTTTTAACCATAAATTCATATCAGCCATCAATAGCGGTGTCAATACTGTTCGTGGCTAGAGGCAATCATATTAAAATTAACAGTTAAAAGAAGCCATGCTCCAGAAAATGATAATGTCTGTTCGGAAAGAAGCTAACATTAAATGAATTTACAAGTTAACAGGCATGGATTTACTTCCAAAAATGTAAAACAAATCTACTAGCTAACACTTACTATAAATTTATACAGACAATTTCAGCTTGTCCTACCGGTTGGTATGCAACAGCCAATTCCTGTTGGATAAGGTTTTCGACGGCGCAGTTTGATCGGCCCAATGCAATCGCGGCTTGTCGGTCACTCGGCGCTGATGTTACACTCCCGATGATGCGCGATGCCAATGATCAAGCGGAATTAAATCAAGCAATGTTAGAATTGAGTGTATTTGAATTGATACTGCAATAGCTTTTCTATTTTAATACAGAGTGGACAATGGCCGGAAAACGAGCACAAATTGGTCAACGTGCACGTAAGTTTGTTACAAAAATAAATGTAGAACGTCAAATTAACTTCAATGTGTCACTGCGTGTGCTGGATTGCTATTTGACCACAGAGACAAAATATCATTCAAACAGGTTGCCGCCACAGCATCCATAATATTTACTAAGACTCATAAAAGTTCCTACTAAAGTTGTACTGACCTTCAGTGCTGAATCTACCGTTCCATAACATTAGCAGTCACATTCTCAATGTACTGAAGGAAGCTTTTACCAAAACTTTAGATTAGAGTCATCCTAGTGTTACCCTGTAGGCAATCACATTTGTTCTGTTCTACTCGGGATCGCAATGACCTATGATGACAATGGAAAATACCGAAAAAATACAAATTGGTGATACATATGGTCATATATTCGTAAAACGTCCTTAGAGTTACAATAGCATAATTTTTATGTATGAAAGAGCGTGTTTTATATAGCTACTAGGTGGCTTCTAGAAGCCGCTCGAACAGGAGATTTTAAAATAGCGATATTTACGTATTTATTTCACCTGTATTTATATGTCTTGCTTTAATTACTACTAATCTTTCCTTTTTTGAGCCTAGAGTTAAATATGTTCCTGTAACACATTCTGCTAAACTGAGTGTAATAAATATTTTTTGCAGTAGTCCGTCCCGGATATCAAACCCTGAGACAACGCCACTCTGGACTCGTAAAAACATACTAGCATAGCTTAGCTATTTATTTTATTTATAAAGGGCCGTATGTGTCTGCATTTTTGCCACGAGCCGGAATTGCTTCTGTGACAGAATCTGTCGCTATGTGCACACATCTTAAGGTAAATGATGCATTATATAAAATCTCTGCTGTGAAGTTCTTTACTGTGACATTAAACACTGATTGAGAGTTATTAGACAATAGCTAACTCAGAACTGTGAGTTAATCGGTTCATTCTGATGTGGTTTCAGGCGTCTGACACGATGCAACTCAGCCTGAGTTAAAATTAGCTCGGGCAAATTTGCAGTACATGTGGATACAGATAAGCAGCAGTTCAACTAGTTGCCCTGTCTCGACAACATAAAATATAGCTTCGTGTGTAAATTCATAAAATCTCACACAACACCACTTGCCTTCATATCAGAAAAGCAGGGAGGATAATAGCTATGCCAGAATAAGCTACAAGACACACCTCTGTGGTTGGTTAGAGCTTACTAAAACAAATATCGAGACACTGATGTATAGTTACTGCGCAGGTTTTGAATTGACCAATCCACTACATATGTGTATTGAACATGTTTTCTAGCTTTGATTTGAACATAGAGCTATAGACCGCTGTTTTAGCTATTTATTTCACTATTTTGTACAAACAACGACAACATGTATACCTGTACATACAACGCAGCTTCGACCAAACATCTTATACACCACCATCCTGAGAGATCGTGGTGAAAAACAACAACCTATTTATTGTAAAAAGCATGAAAACACATTAAAGAGCTACATAAATCCGCATTTGGCAATGGAGTTATGTGAACAACAGCAAGGGGTGTAGCGAATTGACATTGTTAAGAGATGAATTTTTATGGCGAATGAGTATATTTTTGTAATTTAGCAGTAAGGACGGGGCATGTGGTTCCTGACTACTCATTGTGCTATCACTGAGAAATCATTTGCGGAAATTGCAATTGAGTGAACTATTTCGAAGGTTACAAAGATTCTTTATCAGTAACATTTTTAGCTTTTGTGCTGCAACTCTAAAAATTGATTATCGTATCTTCGATAATGTTCTATTGTATCTTACTTTTTTAAGGTATTTTGTGCACCACTTATGCATATTTATTTTTTGAATCTACAAGGCATGATTCTTCATCTTCGTTGCGTTACTAATTTATACAAAATATATAAAAGATTGCTGTATAACAAAAGTAAACTTCCTTATAACCCTTACTATCTAATATACAGATGTATTAAATTTTTTGGCAAAGATAACGATATACCCATATTTGTAATTTTCACGGCCAAATTTTCGCAGCAAAACCGAATACTTAAAAGCGTCAACCAATAGCGATAGCAAATTTTCTATGCACATCTTTCACAGTCACGTACATGTAATCTAATGCAAATCAACTTTTTATTTGGACTTGTGTCGTTACGCGAACATATTTTATGTTATAATGATTTCAAATATCAATCAGTTCTATGGTTTATCTCATAGTGTTCGCGAACAAAACACGCCCAGTCCAAATGCAGCAAGATTGCGTTCACGTAAAAATTCGGTAATATTCGTTAAATTGTCGCGGGTACAAAATGGCTTGATTTATGTCACATTCGTTGTGGGATAGTTTTGCATAGAATGACGGTGAACCAAAAAACATTCAGCAACACTTTTTTATTCAAAATAGCAACATATGCTAGTTGACGTGGCGGGTTAAGCTTACCATAAATATGGCGTGATTGGAAGTCTGATCCTGAGGAGATAACCTCTACTCTCATATGGACTTATAACATATATACCTGAAGAGGTGTATGTTCAGAGACAGTCGATTGTTAAAATAGGTTTAAATGTTTAAATTATTGAAATATTGACATTGATAACTTAACCTAAACTGAAATCATTGTTCCTAATCAAAAACTACTAAAAAACTATTCGGTGTAAATATTGAGTTTTTAGCGCAGCGCTAGGATACTTGCATGCTTGGATACACGCAGCTGGTTCCGACGATAGAAACGAGGACACGTGGGTAATTGAAGATACGTCAATACCGCTGGGCGAATGCATTATGTATTATGCCCCATGGAGATCCCCGGAACCGAACGAAGGAACCAGCGCTAACTACGCAGTCTTTTACTCTCCAACCGGAGAGCTTGGAGACATAGCTGGAACACAATTGACAGATATTTTTTGTCACAAGCATTCGTGGAATTACTGCGGTAATTTCCCTTGCGTCGTTTATTGTATTATTTAATATATTGTAATTGCTTTGAATATTACGAAGTTTAAGACAATGTGTTGCTCAAGTAATGCGTTAGTTACATTGTATGTTATTTACAATAAAACTCGTGAATTTATGACAAATTAGTAATTATTGAAAGCAATGCCAAACTTGTTATAACAGAAGTGAATAACATGCGAATGTGTAACAGTTCTTTGCTAGATCTTGAATCAACGATAAGGAATTCGACGAACTGATTGTGCTAGCTATCATTGTTATGCTAGATTTTCGCGTAGGTATAGTTTTTGTGATTTAGAAAGGCATAAATAACGTTTCATTTCGCAGGCCTATAACGCCTGTGTTCAGGCGAAGCTCTTACACTTGTGAAGCTATTCATTACCACTACCTGTCGATGATGTTCGACTTTACTGAAGAGTGTGATAACTTCAACTTCTCCTTACTATCGCCTTTGGTACGTAGCGATCGTTTTCGCACTTAGCTGTCTTCTCCACGACCACAACAACGCCATAAAGTCCTCCAGGTTTATGACTCACCAAATGGATCATAAACATGACTACACCTCCCATGTTCTTGAACCACCGCATGCAGACCCTCCTCAAGTTCTTAGACCACCGACTTGTAACCAACCTATGTTCACGGACAACTAAATTCAGACCCTACCCAAGTCCGAAGACCAATAACTCCAGCCCAACTTATTCATGGACCACTAAATTAAACCGTACCCATGATCTTAGACCACTGTCTGACTACCCAGGGTCATGCATCGATTTTTCAGATCTCTCAGGTTCATGGACCAGTTTTTTATTTTTCGAAAATGTTATGAAAACCTTTTTTACTTTTTCTTTCACCCTATTGGTCTCTTTAAAACACTGCTCGCTTCGCTCGATCTGTTTCAACGATGTTACGCATATATCTTCGGGAGTAAATTGTCAAACAATATTGTGTTTCAGGTTAACAGACCGTTTTGTGTTTTTGTAGTTTTAAGTTGTAAATGAACATATTTAGGTCAACTTTTGCTTATATATTTCCTTGATGTTACCTTAGGTTACTTGCCTGCGGTGGTAATATCGCTGATATATACGCTCGTACGAGGAAAAACACCAAGGCAAATTTTAATTTAAGGCCCAGATCTAAGCAAATTTTGTTGGGATTGTTCCGGTTATGGCCCCCATAGATTGTAAAGTCCATACCGGGTTGAGTAGCTAAATCGAATGGTGTCAAAGTACGCTAAATCTGTTCATCGGTTCAGAAGCTACGCATATTTAAATGAAAGCCTAAGCCTTAACATAAACTGTATATTCATGGATTCTGCAGATTTTGACTTGGCTAGTCAAATCGGTGCGAGTGGTTTATAAAATTATACATTTACTAAGAAAACCTTTTCGCAAATTTTGGCCACTAAGAATAAACCTAAAAATTCAAAAAATTGTGATAAGTATGGTTCTGACAAAGTTTTGTAGCCGCCTCAACCTTCTGAGTCGAATGGTACCAAATTTAAGACTGTTTCTTTTAAAAATAGACTTATAACCTAAAAGACCCATTTTGTCATTTCTATATCATGTTAAAATGTTGTTTGCTTTGGCTCATATATTCAAAGTGCATAATCATTAAGTTATGTAAAGCATGTAGCGTGATCATACACTATCAAGGTTCTAGGATCCAGGGTGTGGTAGCCGTGTGTCGTGGAGAAAATTGGGTGAGGTGGTTCATGAATGCATCTTTGCCGCCGAAGAGGGGAGTAAAGTAGCTGCACCTACGCCTATGGGTGCGCCCCCACAGCAGTGCTAGGACTGCATCGGACCTGCCAGGGCGGGCGAGAGGTGTTGGCGCTCTGCGCCGGAAAACGTGGGTTCCGACGTGTCAGGATTAAATGCCTACCACTAATAAGAGCACGTATGTGCGTGACATCATCAATGGTTCACTAGTGTTTCATTGCCGTTCGCAAAAAAGTATTAAAAAATATATCTAAGTAAAATTAAATGCTATTAACAGAAAACGGTCAGCGCAGTAACTGGTAATTAATTTAGGCTCCGGGTAAATGTAATTCAAGCATCTCAGTTTTAGATAAAATCTTCATTTGAGAATTTAACGGCTAAGTAAGTACTGAAAAGTAATGCTGAGCACTGACCGGATTTTTCGTCCGACCCTGAAATTTTGCGGCAGGCCGGCGGTAAACGGCAGACCTGTAAGCCGGCCGCCGGAAAACGATCGACCGGAAAACCACTGGCCAGCGACTTTTCCCGCTGGTATCCAACAGTGCGGCCGGTGGACCTATCCAAGATTTTTGCAACTTCTTTATGGGACATTTTAAAAAAATATAAATTTTTCCGTGTTGATTGTGCACGAAATTGCATTCATCCGGTATACAGTTACGTGTAAAATCGCAGTGCTCTTATTCTTATTACAGTTCTTATTACAGTGTAACAACAAATACTTAATTTATGGCAGCAGCCTCGAAAAACAGTTTACATTTTTGAATAGTTTGTGGCGACCACAGCTAAGTGGCGGCCGTTAATACTTATGAAATAAGCGTTATATCAGATATTGCATTACGTTAGTTTTATCTGCTCTAAAGCAATTGTTCCACTACACCAATACACTACAGATTATGTCCAAAAGTGTAAATTGATGATTGCATGATAATCAAACACTAAATCCACATTTTATATGCGCTTCGAACCGCATTAACCACCTGAGTAAAGTGGTTTAAAATCATCGTAATCGGGTCACAGATTAACGATTTAGAGTATATTTAGTTGATTAGTACGACCCTTGGTAGAGTTAGACACTGGCCGAATTTATGGGGTTAACCGGCCGGCAGTGAAATTTTACGGTTTCGTAAAGCGACCGGCCTACCCAGCTTAAAGCCGAAATTAGGCTTTCCGGCCGATGCGCACCACCACTAAAAATATGGTGTTCTACATAAGTCATGCCTCTTACCACTGGTCACTGTCTGAATCTACTATATAGACAAATCCAGGCACCCAAGTATGATCACCTTCCTACCGTCAAGTCCGTTTTATCTATTGTTAAAACATGTGTCGCTACACCGTTGCACTACAGGTTATTTCCAAAAGTGTAAACTTATAATTGCATGAGTCGAATGGTGTTAAAGTCAGCGTAAAAGGTTCACGGATAAGCGATTTACGTGTATTGTAATGCTTAGGCTGACCTTTCAGTGTTGTGCACCGATAGAATTTTTGGTTGGCTGACTGGTCGTAAAAAATTTTGCAGCTGCGTAAAACCGCAAGTCTACCCGGCCGAAAGCCGGTGGACGCGGCGAAACTTGGCCTTTCGGCCAGAGCCCAACACCACTAAAAATGTGCTGTTCTGCTATGAGTAATGCTTTTTACCCCTGCTCGCTGCCAGAATCTACTTTTATGGATACCATCTTATCCTGTACGTATGCATTTAGCAAGAACACCACTGTCGGCTTATTATCCTGCGGCGCGTAATCTTGTAAGAGAAAACTTTTAGTAAACACTCGAAAAACCTTCAAAAACTGGATGTACATTTTAAGGCAAATGTCACTATATTGTAGCGATATTAATACTAATGTGACGCATCTAAGCTGTTAAGAAGAAACATATAGATGGTTACTGTGCATTCTCATATTTCTAAGGACATAAAGTATATAATCATTAGCCGTTTCGTGCCTACTGGTTCCAAATAGCCCTAGCACATATTGATAAGTGTTGCGTTAACTGAGATTGTCGTGCGATGTGCGCTTGAACGATCATTTTGTTTTCTGGCTTTGCGATGGAAGTTGAGAAACCGAGCAAGGATTCATAGATAGCCCACTGGTTTGGTCCGCAACCTCTAATGGTGCAACCCGATTTCGAGCCATGGCGTCTGGATGAACTACCCAAATATAGCGCGACACCCAAATTAATTAGGCCATAAAGGGTTTAACAGAAATTGCATAATGTTTTAGAAATTATAACCAGTTATAATTGAACAATTACAAGAAAATGCTTTTTATGTAAACAGCGTATTTTTTCGGTAATATATACGAATTATGCATAGGTAAACAGAACTTCAAAGACCGTTTGCAAACTTTGAAGATGACGTTCATGGTATTTATTTTTAAAAACTTAAGATACATGACTACTATTAGCTGTACAGTTTATTACCGTTAGGTCTACCGTCGGTATTACCGAATTTTATTTAAACGAATTTAATTTAAACAGTATAACATGGATTGAAAATAGGTTTAAAATCTCTAATTTACGAAATCAAAAATTGGTACATCTGTAGCGAAGCGAGTCCTAATGGGTATAAAACTTTCCAATTTTTTCCAACAATGAACTCGTGTAATGGTAGCACTCAGAACCTAGGACTTCACTTACTACTCAAATAAAATAAATATATACCTAACTTAATATTACTAAATTAAATGGTAGTACGACAATAAAATAATGAGTTCTTTGAACTGCCAAGGTGGATCTAATTATCCAGATAATAAATTAATATATTAATGCTCGAGCAAACTTTTGAACTACAAGGTGGACCCATCGATCCGGCCTAAAGTTTAACTTAAGTTTAGCTCAACCTAGTCAATTAGATTTATCGGAACACCCCTGTGATCTCAAAAGAAAATGTTGGAGCAGCCCTCTGCTCTCAACGGAAAATTTTGAAAGCAGCCCGTCTGCTCTCAATAACCCAAGAAAATGTGGAGCACCCCGAGTGCTCTTAAACACCCACTAGTATGTGCAGCACCCCTGTGCTCTTAATAGTAAATTTTAGGAGCAGCCCGTCTGCTCTCAATAAACCCCAAATTTTGTTAAACTCGGAATCAGCGTTATGTCTTAGCTTTAAACAACTACTGCCTAGCTAGAACAGTGTTAAATAGCAAGGCGCCGTGTGGCAATTACAGTCTTTTGGGTTGACAGAAAATCGCACTACATCCTTATAAGCCTAGTGTTGTTCCTACCTAGTATACACCAGTATAGGCACATACACTGATTCTGAAGCCGTCATTACCAGGCTTTCCGAGAAAAACCCAACCCCAAACAATGGGACCAGATGGGGATAAGGTTTATTCAGTGTCTTGGTTAACATTGGTTCCGCTGGAGAAACCATTGAAAACAAGAACATTAACCCAAGAAATAAGTACGGAAATTTAAATCATTTAGTCCGATTAGTGAAATCCTATTTAACTGCAGAACTATATTCTCGAGTAGCAATTACGCTATGTCCCCCATGCTTCCGAGTGGACTGTTTCACTGAGGCGATGCGCACTAGCTGAGGATAGGCCTTCTCAACAAGCGAAGAGTTTTGCTTACTAAGAACCTCAAGTTGGTTACGCAATTTCTCAATCTCGTCCCCGTCTTTATTATGATTACAAGGTGCCTGTAGCGGTGCAGTTGCAACCTGCCCAACAGTCGCAGTGGCCACAAAGCTAATATTTTTCGGAGAACTTGCCTTATGGCCAGCCTTTGGAAGATTTGGACAAGAAACAGGATGTCACCGGTTGCCAAAAATTTTGTGAAAAATTGTCTCGAGGCTGCATATCGAAATTGGAAGGCCGGTTATTCTGCCGATTGGTATTATTTCGATTACCCCTTAACAGGTAACTCATGGCCATGTGGCCCATCCGTCCACAGTTATAACGCCGTGGACCACTAACAGAAAAATTTTCTGATATGTTGTTATCAATAAACGGTGTATTATTAGGAAGCCTACTTTGATTTGTGCCAAAAGTAGGTGGACGGTGGACGGTTATTCCGTCTCGGTCCGTTATTCCTGACCCGTTGTAACGTATGTACAATTTCTTTTTGATTTTTAGCCAGTAGCTCCATGCTTTGAGCTACTTTATGTAAAGTTTGATCACGGGCTAGTGTATTAGTTGTACTGAAAAACCTCACTGGTGTGGACCTTGGTCCACATAAAACCGCCTACATGTCTAAGCGCTGCGCCAAATCTTCAGCCTGGCGCAGTGTAAGGCATATCACGAAAGACATGCGACTTTATCTCAGGTCGAAGGCCACTGAAAAATCGACAGATAATTTTTCGTTGTAAATTTTCATCAGTCTCATGAGGACATATACTCCTACAGCCCATCTTAATTGCCTTGAGAATGGTCAATGACTCGCCACTCAATTGTTGGCGCTGCTGAAGCACGGCTTCGTGGAATAAAGACCACTCCGGTGTTAGCAAAGCGTTATTTAATGCCCGTACCAGATCATTATAATTTATCTTAGATGTAATTGGTATGCGGTCATATGTTTCCTTAGCTCTTTCCCTTAGATATGCCTGCAAAACTTTTAACATCATGTTATCATCAATTATTCTGCATCACAAACCGAGGTAAAATTTTCAAGCCAAGAGTCAAAATCTGGACCAGTAATATCTTCTAAGAAGGGCTTAATCGTAAATTCGTGCTCATTGCTCAACCGAACTCGCTGTGGAATTTCATAAAACTCATTAGAAAGGTATTTCAGACCATTATCAAGCCTTAAGGCTATCTTATATAACATGGTCAAGCCGACCAATATTTTTCACCAAACTGTCAATGAGTTCCATCTCTGCTTCTGTCTCAAAAAATGAATTTTCTTCCTCGTCGTAGGTCTGCTCTAAATTAGCCAAATCTGCGGTACGTAATTTATAAATAGCCGTGCTTGTACGAATTTTACAAGACTCTAGTTCTTGTAATGCTACCAAATTCTTTTAACCCGGTTAAAAATCGCATCTCGGTGGGACCTCCTACTGTAGCGAAGCGAGTTCTAATGGGTATAGAATTCTTGAACTTTACACTGACCATGTGTAATGGTAGCGCTCAGAACCTAAGACTTCACTTACTACACAAATATAATAAGCACCTAACTTAATATTACCAAGAGTGCATTAAAGAAGAGTATGACACTTCCCTGCACTCACATGTTAGCCCGTGTTTGATGACGCGGGCGTTTTCGGCCTTACACCCCAGCAGTTTTCTATGGGCGGTCGGTTTATAGGCAGCCGCTTAAAGTCCGAGCTACCCCTCCCCAAAAAACTCCGAGCTACCCCCCCCCCCCCAGAAACTGGGGGTCGGAGCATCTCGACCTCTCCAGAAACTGGGTGGTAACGCCGAAAACGCCCGCGTCATCAAGCATGGGATAACATGTGAGTGCAGGGAAGTGTCATACTCTTCCCTAATGCACTCTTGACATTACTAAGATAAATAATAGTACGGCAATAAAATAATGAATTGTTTGAATTGACATGGTGGATCTAAGGGTCCAGATAATAAATTAATATCAGTGCGCGAGCCAACTGTATGAACTAGTCCTTCGATCCTGTCTAAGCTTTGATTTAAGCTTAGCTCAACCTAGTCAATAAAATTTATCGGAGCGCCCCTGTGCCCTCAATCGAAAATTTTAGGAGCAGCTTTCTGCTCTCAAGAAGAAATTTTTGGAGCACCCCGTCTGCTCTCAAGAACCCACTAAGGTATGGAGCACCCAGTGTGCTTTCAAAGAAATTTTCGGAGCAGCCCTCTGCTCTTAAGAACCACTTAAGATATGGAGCACCCCCGTCTTCTCAAGGAAATTTTCGGAGCAGCCCTGTGCTCTCAAGAAACCAAGAAAATATGGAACACCCCTGTGCTCTCAATAGAAAAATTTGGAGCAGCCTGTCTGCTCTCAATAAACCCCAAAATTTTGTTCAACTCGCAATCAGCGCTATGTCTTAGCTTGTAATAACTATAACTACTACCTAGCTAGAACAGTATTGGATAACAAGTTGGCAATTAAGCTAGGAAAATATAATTAAAATTAAAGTGACTACATACGCTGAAATCTCCGATCGCAAATGACTCTGCGAACTAACTGCTGCAGCTAACTCTGCAGTCGATGGAAGCAACTGCCTCGCTAATCGAGACAAAATCTCAGCTTACATACACCCAAAACCCAGGCTAGCTGGGCCTAGATAGCGGTTATTAATTCTCAGAATTTTTATATTATCATGCAAGAATTCTAATAATATTTTAGAAGCCAACCATCCATAGATCAATAATTTAAATTATCGCCCATGACGGGCACCTTGTATTTCAACAAAACAAAAAAATTCACAATAATATTCGAAGAATCTATCAAATCTCAATAAAAAACTAAGGCACGTACTGTAAAGGTTCAGGACAACAGTGCATAAAAAATAAAGTGGTGTGTTGAAAAGACTGCATCATATTTGTTGTTAGCTTCGAAAACCGCTTGGTATAAAGCTTAATGTGCTGTCTTGATTATATATGAGTTTTACAACGATTATAATTTAATGTTAAATTTACAGCCATTTGCGGCACCTTGTTATTACAACCACAAAAAAACTCCAACAATGTGCACATGTTACAGTGCTAGTCATGGTATTTATTCAAAGTAAATAGTATACGTCGCCAAGTGTCACAAGAAATGGAGATATAATAGGCGCCGCTGTGGCAAGTTAACATTACAGTGCACTTAATATAGGCGTGATCCAGCCGCTTTGTTATACATATGTATGTTCTTTCAAGTTATAAGTAAGATAATGGTCACCAAAGAATGATTAATAGATTGTGACTGATACCGCACTAAGTATGATACACAATAAATTGTGCCAAATTGAAAACAAGATTTGTAAAATTCCGTCTCGTAAACGTAGATAATCGTCCTTCTTACTGGTAACTGCACTCATGCAGAGTTTTGTTATAACGCAATAGCTTATGAGGCGATGACATATCTCCATTTTTAGCATAAATTGATTTAAACATCGGTGCAAAATGCTAATAGCAATTTCATGTATCCCACCTTATTCATGAGTAAGTGTAAGCAAATCACAGTTTTAGATCAAAATCGAGTTTACCATTGTCGTTTCTGTTTATAACACGGTAACCGCAAAATTGATATGATACAAAAGCTTCACGGTATAGCTGACCAGGGCTAATGTATCTAATGCAGTCTAAATACCTCTAAACGGCCGGCCGACTTGTGCCTAACGCTGCATAGTATATAAAATCACAATTTTTCTCGCTATATCCGAAAGGAGTACTGCATCAAAAATAAAAACCAAATTCGCAGTTCTCTCAATTAGTCGTCGCTCATGCTAGAGTTAGGTTTAGGCATATGAATCTGGTTGTGGTTTATAATAGCGAAATTGACGCATATCCGGTTCTGAAATTTATAAATGTATCAAATATTCCTCCGGCAAAGCTATTGTGAGTTCATATTACTGCTGCAGGCAAACAACCAATGTCACATGACCTGTAAAGATTTAACACAACTCGGTCGACCTAAAAGGTCGCAAGCAATAACAACCAATTCAGATTTATTTTGGGTTCAAACATGGTGTTGTTCAAACCCTGCTGCCGACTGGGTGGTGATATGTGCAAATATATTACTACACTTGGAGGCATTTATTAGCCTTTAAGAACAAAAATAAAACTAGAATTCTTGCATGGTATTGCAATAAAATTGTCAAATTACATAATATATATTTAAGTGGAACTTCCACACACTAGTTAAATGACTAATTTTCGATAATTTTAAGCATATTATGTTGTATATGTAGTGTTGTATTTATTCCAAATTATCTATGTTTCCTACAAAGTGTCTCGTCAATATATGATTTTTGAGTTCAGGAAGTTCAGAATAAATACCTGCTTTTTGATCAAATAAATCGTTGGAACAGTTATAAAATAATTTTATTCGGTATTTGAGATTGCCCTCCGGGATGGACATCAAAACTGGACGCGTGTTACAAAAATTTCGGATTCATTGACAGCGGTACGGCGAGAGCATCTTGTAAAGCTGACAACCCGAACGCTCAACTGCCAATATTTACGACAAGCGCCCAACACAGTGATTATATTGCGTTTCTCCAAGAAAACAACTTAAGAGGTTATCACAATGTGATATCGGGAAGCGATCTGGGACATAACAACATTTGGTACTTGACCGACGTCGATGACGAAGAATGTCCTTATCCATATCATCCTGGTTGGCAACCCGGGGAACCAAATGATTTTCCGAATGAATACAGTGTGGTGGTGTTTGCAAATACAGAACTTTGGGCAGACGGCCACAGCTCTACGACCAATTATAACGTTGTTTGTCAAATTCCCCATTTTCATGCGTGCACTGGTAAGTTTGATCGCATTGTGATTGTGAGACTTTCCGATCGAGTAAAATTTAAGATTTGAAGTATAACAGAGCTTGTTGCTATTACGGTCATTGATCGAGTGAGTTTTGTTAAACCATATCAGTATAAGTTACCAAAGTTCAGTATGCGAATCATAATAAAGATATCGGAACGCAGACCATCCGGAAACCGATAATGTCAGGTATCATATATATTTGAAGGCTAAATGCTTGTATAAAGTTTTGGTGTGTACTGCTTGGTTGTTATTATTTCAATTCAGTTAACTATCTCAAACCCGTCGTCCGCGCACATATCTCGACTTTCCCATATGTCATCTAAAAGAATTTGCGATACAGGAACGCATTCGGGCTGTTTGCCGATATTATTTTATGTCTTGGCATTCTAATATATTTACTGCGTTAACGATAAACGAAACCATGGCCGCTTTTGCTCGAACACTTTTATACACTCATATACCGTATACTTGTACGATTGAGCATGTCATTTGATAAGCGAACAAACGTGCAGAATCCGCAATGTGCGCTTACGCAAATTGAGTTCATACATCACAGAGCCATGTTCGCATTCGGTAAACTGCGAATACCGATGGCAGGATTGTCACCGCGAATTCTTTACATGATTAAGTACGTGCTGTAATTTGACAAAAGAGACGCAATGAAGTACGCGTCTAAAGCTAACTCCCGCATAGCATTAAATACTTTTGTAATTTAACTAAAATACAAGCCCGACATTCACTGCCATTTCTGTAATCCAGTTCATTGTATTTACGTTTTGGAGAGCAATAGTACTATCCCGGCACGTGTATAGGTATATACTAGCTAACTCTGTTATATTATATACACAAAGTTGTTTTCTAGCCGCAGCACGTTGAAACCTTTATTTACGCGCATTATGATATTAAAAACTGAAAATCTTGTTTTCTTCGAAATATCTTCGACAATACTTTCAATCCAAGGTACTGCCATTCTACAGATGACAACAAATCTCTGGTAATCTAATTTGATTTTAATTTGCGTTTCCTTTTGTACAAAATATTCAATGTTTGTTACGTGAGAATATTTTCATAGGTTGTCCTGTTGGATGGACCATACAAAGCACGAATGTTTGTGTAAAGAACCTCGGTACAACCGGATATTACGCTAATGCTAAATCAGCTTGCTCCAACGACCATCCAAGGGCAACTCTTCCGCTCTTCAAAGACGCCACAGAATATTCGGAATTTGTTACATATTTGTAAGACTTACGTTATCTTTTTTGTGCAAATAATAAGTGAGATACCATATTCATTATATATCTGTTTAGTAAAGTCAGCCCTAATACAGCGTTCACAGAAAAATGTGTGCACCACTACACATCGTAATACGTATGAGTATCATTATATATACACTCTAATTTTAGTAATCGCCTTGTTAATTCATACAAACTTTGTGCAAAATACAATTCTATTGTACGACGTTTGTGTGTATATTCATGGTTATAGCTACAGTTAGGTAAGCCACATGTAGCATACTACAGGGACATCACTAAAAATATGTTACAATAAACCGTAAGAATGCTGCTAGCGTTGTAACAAATGTTGAAAACACGCCACGCGTTCATTAGCATATAGCACGCTAGTTGCTGCTGAAGTTCCCACAGTTGTTGCCACCAAAAAGTGAAAATTGTTACACACATGCTCAAAGACTGAGATACCTAGAGGAAGTCATAGCCTGATGCTCGGGGTAAGGCAAGGGGGAGGACTTCGGCCTCTTAGAGGGGTAATCTGGTTGGTGGACAGAGGGGAGGGTGGGGTGTGGCACCTTCGGTGCCTATGGGCAAGGCGCCCGGAGCGCCACCAGGAGGACGATCCGCCAGAAGGATTGGGTCGGCACTTGGCGCTGGTGAGGGTGCGAGCCGCTGGGATAACCCATATACTTGAGAGCATGTATGGTCATAATGTACTGTCTCACGACAGTAAACCATAGTGTGTACAGATACACGATAAATGGTAAATGGAAAGAGAAATGCGGCTTCTATTTTGCCAAAGTGAGCATACTATCATTACCGAGCGATTGACAACATTGAGCCTATACCAGCGCTGTTTGATACTATTTTAAGTTATCGTACACACCATGAGCCTGCCGTATACAAGACTATTTCCACTGAGCTGAGTACCGAGTGAATCCTGTGTCATTGGAGCACAAGCTCGTCCGAAACTAAACTAAATGGGTGATGATATAAGTAAATACTTCTGAAGCTAAACTAAATAGCTGATGATGGATGGATGCAGATTTGATTAGTACGTGTGTACATTGCCAATGATTGATTAAGTACGCAAACACAGAGTGTGCATCTATTTTAATCAAAGTTCAGCCAACGCGAAATCCGTTGGTAATAAAGAATATATGCCGTTTATCACTGCTGCCCGAATTTGTTAGTCAATATAGTACATGCAGTAAACGTTTGTTTTATTTATAATTGTTTGCTTCGAAAGCAGAATCATGACAATGTAATTTACTCGACAAATCTTTGCAGAATAGTTCTTACAAATGTCTGGTAATTTATTAGTCGAAAACTACCGTTCAGCAGCAACTTAATCACACTGCAGTAAGGCATTTTTGCAGCGTGAGAAGCATTGCGAATTAACGCCGCAAGAATGCCATTTATTCAAGTCAAAGGCGTCAGAGCATCGTTGAGTTAATTGCCGTGCGCCACAAAATAAGAAAGCCGAAGAGCGTTGCTCCAATATTTCTAACTATGCGGTGATTAACTTAACAGGAAAATTTACAATGCTGTGAATAAATTGCTGAAGGATCCTTTAATCCAATTAGAAGGGTAGCAGAATTTAATTTTATTTATTCTATTATCAAATATGTCAATTATTAAACAGCGGCAAGGTTTTAATCCAATTGCATTCAGTTTTAGGAAGAAGATCAAAGAAGAGTGCGTACTGGTGCGTTACACCAAATAAATAATCTATTATATATTGATTGTCTCTGGACGTTAACCTGCTAGTATATTAAATATACCTATCCTGCATTACAACGCCTGATATCTTTATCAGTAAAAATGTCAATAATCATATCGCATGCGCCTGTGGCTAACAAAGGCTCACCACATAGCAATAGCCAAAAATCATCACTTCAAGGCAACAGCAGTAACCAGCTATCTGAGCGCCAACCTCGCCATTCGATTCAGTCGTCTGAAATTTCGACCGACAGCGAACTTTGCGCTGAATGTAAAAATGAAGGCGGGAACGACTGTTTCGAGTGCGATCTTCGCGGATGCTGCATCGGCTTTACTTGCATCAACATCGCCAAAACCCACGCCAAACTGTATGAAATTGCCCATGTATTGATTATCTGCTCACCTTGTTAAACATTCGCACTCAAACATCAACAGTCACGTTCTACATCCAGTCGTGACTCTACACCCGACGATGATAATCGTCTTACTAATATCGAATCGCAAATTTCTTCCTTGCCTAAAGCCATTGATAAACTTACCGCAGCCACTGCTGAAACATCAGCTTCTATGGATATATTTAAGCACTTAAATGTAAGCCAACGAATAACCTTAATAGTAGCATCCAACAGTACCGATTGCGATACCAGTACTACGCCAAGCACCTGGGCTCAAATCGTCGCGTAAAACTATTCCGCATCCGCTCGCGTATTGACCGTACAGCCGAACAATGATGCTGACGAGGCGAAGCCACGTCGCTGTGTTGTCATCAAAGGTTTGCTAGAAAACGGAAAAGATTTACATGACGCACGTGAAATCTGCAAGATCCTCGACCCATCGACTAAAATACAGGAGGTGTATCGAATGGAAATGTACGGACACGCTACATCGCGACAAAATAACACTCTAGCGCCACGTCTTCTCAAGTTCCGTCTGTCGTGGTCGGGTGTCACTCGGTCGCTATTGCAAAATGCTCGCAAACTGAAGAACTACCCGGGAATGGCACATATCTACATTCGTTGATCGATATCTGATTGCGACCTGAAGCAGCAAGCTGCCATTCGGAAAAAGGCTCATTAGCTAAACTTTGCCCAGAAGGACGATGTTACAAACACAACCCATTATGTCGTTCTTTTGCCTTTAAAAACTATACTCGGAATGGCGACGGTCGCCTCGTCGGAGGTAAAAACACATAGATCTGAATTATGGGTTTGTTGAAATCGATGGTACAATCTCGGTTGAGGTAAACTGTTAAAGAGGATTTTACCACCTTCGCTTTCACATTTTATCTAATGTAAATATTTTAATGCTCGCAGTATTTGTAACAAGCTTAATGAATTACATATTTTGATAGAATCTAGATATTATGAAATTCTATCAGTTACAGAAACTTGGCTGCATAATGATATATCTAATAACTTGTTGACCGGAGCATCATATTCAGTTTACAGAAACAATCGAAGTTCACGTGGAGGTGGCGTGGCAATTTTCATTTCAAAAGATCTTGATGATGCACCAGTGACAAATATCCTAGCTATATTTGACACTGTCGAAGCAGTTGCGATGAATGTTTTCCTTAAAACTAAAACACGAATCGTTTGCATTTATAGGCCACCGCATTATTCTACTGATGAAATGTCTGCGTTATGCTATTATATATCATATATGTGTAAAGTATCATGGCTACTGGTCATACTAGGTGATTTCAATTTTCCGGAATTGAATTGGAATAAAAATCAAAGTGTATAACGCCAAATTTCAAAGTATTCATTGAAACAATAAATGAATCGATTCTTATACAGCTAGTATCATTCCCAACAAGGGAAAGCAAAACCCTTGATCTGATATTGACTAAAGCTCCACTCCAAATTGTATGCATTAAATATACAGAAAACTTTGCCAATTTTGACAACTTTTCAATCAATTTCCTCTTAACAGGCGGTAAACGAAGTAAGCCCGTAACGTGCACAACAAATTTCGATTTTAAAAACGTTGACTTCGAGAAGATACGGAACTTTGTAATGTCACTGAATTGTAATGATCTCCTCTATTCTGTGTTTACTGTGAATGATAAGTGGTCATTATCTTACAATACGTTTATGTATGTGAATTATCTGTGCCGAAAAATCTACAAGTATCAGAACGTCAAAAAATATTAACACCCATACACATCAAAATACTTCTACGGAAAAAGGCCCAGCTCTGGAAACTGAGCAAGCGAACATAGCAATTGCAAAACAATATAAAATGCAATATGAAAATTCGGTGAGAATAGAGAGAGACGAATATTTTGCTCAGATAATCCACAAGCACTGTATAGTTATGTTAGAAATCGTCGCGGCGCCAGTGAGTGATTAGCGCCTTAAAATGCGCAGACGGGAGTCTTGCCACAGACGAGAGTGCGAAGTGCAAAATATTAGCAAATAACTTTGCAAGCATCCACACTGAATCTGATGGCAATATCCCCGTGGTTGAAACTGAAAACCTTTAAAAACTTTTATGGGTATCATTCACGCCGCACAAAGTTTACTTAACGCTGTCAGAAATCAATCCCAAAAACAGCCATTCTACAAGCAAATTCACGCAATACTTTCTTCGCGAACTTAGGGACGCCATAAGAATTCCACTATCACATATCCTTTGTAAATGGTATATTACCAGACATGCGGCGGTGTACTGATGTAATTGGATTATTTAAAAAAGGCGAACCAACTGAGCCATTAAAGTATCGCCCAATCTCTTTGGTTCCTAATTGTTGCAAGACCTTGGAAGGAATAATGAATAAGCGTCTTGTTAATTTTGTTTTAAGCTCGAATCTCTTATCAACACATTAACATGGCTTTGTAGCTAAATGATTCACAACGACCCAACCAATCGAAAGTATTTATGCCTCGATACAGGGTCGTCTGTACACGTTGTTTATATTGATTTTGCTAAAGCTTTTGACAGTGTTTCAGACACGAAACTGGTTCAAAAGCTGACTTGCCTAGGAATTTCTGGTTGATGCTTGTCATGGTTACAAAACTTTCTAATAAATAGGAAATTTCGCGTAAAAATGAACAATACATTTTCCACTGAGAAAATGATCCTTATGGGCGTACCTCAAGGAAGCATTCTAGGCCCTACACTATTTCTGCTGTATATTAATGATCTAATAGACGTAGTTAACATCTATCCCAATATTAATATCAAAGTTTTTGCAGATGATAAAAACTATACGATGCTATGCTACCTGAAAACAGCGTTAACATAAAATTACAAATGCAGCGCGCACTGAACTGCGTTGAAGAATGGGCAACTAAGTGCCAGCTTCCGATCTCCCAAATAAAATGCCAAGTACTGCATCTTGGTCCTAAAAATCCGCATTTCCGTTGTTCATTGTTGGAAGACATGGTGCCAGAAACAGCATGCATTAAAGATCTCGGAGTCGCAATCACAAACACACAGACACATTGCAGAAATATCACTTCAAAGGCTTACTGCATGTCTAATATGTTATTTCGTTATTTTGTAACTTGTAACATTAATATCTTACTACGTGCTTATTTTACCTATGTCTGCCACTATTGGAATATTCGAGCCCATTAGCTTCTAAACTACCTTGGTATACCAAGGAGACATAAATATGGTTGAACACGTTCAACGGTATTATACTAGGCGCGTTTATAGCCGTGCGAAAATGGCACCCGAGCCCTACAAAACACTGATAAATTTCCTGAACCTTGATTCACTCGAACTACGAAGGTTGCGCCTTGATCTCTGCACAATCTTCAAACTGCTCAGTGAAAACCAATACCAATTTCGTTTCAAAAGCTTACAATTATATGATTTAATGCGAACACGTGGACATTATCTAAGACTTGCAAACCAAAAATAAAAACCAATGTTTTAAGCCACGCATTCCCCATTCGTGTCATTAGCCAGTGGAATAACCTGCCCAACACCTTGGAGGGCCAGCTGTTCGTTGCAGCCGCAAACGTTAAAATTTTCAAAAAGCTACTAATGCAGGTAGAGCTCAGCGAATCATTAAAATGTGATCGCAACTTATAACAGATGCAAGTGGTGATAGGTACCTCCCCATTTTGTTAGCTATATATTTATTAGTTTAATGTGAAATTTCTTCATGCTTATATATTCATAATCGTCTTATATAGTTGTTTTACTAGTAAATTGACTTGACTAAGAATATATTATAAAATTATGAAAGAAGCGGACGTATATAAAATTCTTTGTGCAAATCGTAATAAATTTTGATTTCCCCAAAAGAAAACACTTTCATGTATATTACCTTCTAAACTACTTTGGTATTAGGGAAGTGGGGTAAAGAAATTTTAAGATAAAAACATCCAGAGGTAAGCAAAGATTACACCACATCTGGGGTAGGCCAATATAAAATACACCAGCAGCTAAGGTAAAAGTACGTAATTAAGCTTGGAAGCAGAATGCAAAAGAATATTCATAAATTAAAAGCATTATCTATATTTATTTTTGGAGGAAGAGGAGAGCAGAACGCAGGGCGTGCCTCGCCAGCCTGATTTTTGTCGGTGGAACTCGTGCCCCGTTCTCGGATCTTAAGAGAATGGCTTTGATGGTGTCCGCCCCACAGGGGGTAACCTTCTATACTCATGTTGTGTTCTGAAAAAATGCAGATGTGTTTAACGTCTGCTACTGCATAAGATGAGGCACTGTTATTGTTTTCGAGTATATTATATTATTAAATACATATTAATAATAAACTTGGAAGGTCTGTCGGGTTAGAGAGAAGATGATCGGCGAGGAGTAAGTCTTCTGGGTGTATACTAAGAGGGCAGAAATTTTTGAGTTCTTCAATAAATTAAAATTTCTCCGATTTTGCTGAAATGTTCGCCAGTTTTTGTCAATTTTTTTAGATAAATATTTGCTAATTTCCCCTTATTGTGCCAATTTTAATCCAAATATGCAATTTTTGCTAAAATGGTCCGCCTGCCTTCTGCACACATTCGCGTATGGGCGATGTAGAGCTTTCACGGGTACCTGCACATGTGAACCTATGCATCTATTAATGTATGATTATATACATAGTAAGCCACGGAATACACGAACTGTAATCTGCTAGAATACACAAGTACGACATGAAAACGCTTGTGTCTATATAACCAATGAAAAAAGAGGTGTTTTCTTAGGCTCATTTTTTTACATCGAAAGAAGCTCTATGACTCTGATTTGATGTGTTACTATAGTCGCGGGCGAAACCGCCGGGTTAGGTCCCGGACCCTTCAGGCTTAAGCCTAAGGGTGTTCGTCTAAATATTCGAACCTCCGTTTTGTCAATCAACTATCAGGCTCCTGCTGCACACTTATACAGCCCTTCAGTTTCCGCTCGTGGTTATGCCCGTGACTGTGGTATTTACCAATGTTATAGGATTTTAAAACAGACGGTGATATATGAAGTAGACGAATACGGCTTTATCTCCATAAGCAATGCACATATATCTGTCATCATGAGCTCATTTTGTAGAGTAAAAGCAGCTCTATGTAGCAGCATATGATATGTTGCCTATGTTGCGGAATGAATACACTCACAATCGCAAAATTTGGCCTCAAGAAATTCCTTATATAGATAGGGGAACGTTTGGTATTTGCACGTGCTTATTAAAGCGAGACAATTTTGTATTAATGCATGGATAACTCTGAAACCTACAATCCTGACAAATTTAATATTAGTACAATGTATTGTCACAAGTAATAGTTGTAGCATACGCCGCAGTGCGTTCAAAAATTTATACGCACTGTTTGTTACGAGTTCAAATGAGTGCGATAGCACGAGTTTGAACGAGTTGCCGTGGGTACAAATATTTGACCCGCTGTTACCCATGCTACAAATGACCGTTATGTAGCCAACCGTCATCCAGACATTTGTATGCACGCATTTATTACATGTACTATATTACAACTAGAGTTATAATCACAGAAATAATTTCTACAAAATTTGTGTTAACAAAACATCAACTATTGCTATAGTAAATTCTACTTATAGCAGCAATAGCCTATACAATCGCTACAAATACGTGCAATTAACAATTGCACCAACTGTGAAACAATAACACGGACTATTGATATATTTATGACATAATTTGTGTAGTAATAATCATGCCTATGCAGATTACAATGTGCAGTGAGGTCATACATTTTTCTGTGAACGCTGCATATAAACACATACATATAGTGGGTTTGTCCACATTTTTGATATATATATAATTTTTGCCGTCCTCATTAAAGGATGTACCCAACTATTGTCGTCTACGCGTATAAATTTATGTCGAAAAATAACAAGGACTCTAGGATGTATACCATACATGGGCGAGCTCCAAAGTCCCCATGGGGCATAACGAATGCTTCATGGGGAGGTTGTGCCAGGGTCAGCCACGATCAGCCGGTCAACGTGAGACGGAGAATGTCAAGTGATAAATTTTTGAAATTTTTGAGACCAAAAATTTGTCGAAACTTTCTCTCCATTTTTCCTTCAATTTTTGCCAATTTGGCTTATTTTCCCCTATTTATTTTGCCTATTTGCTACAAAACATTGCGTGCGCCTTCGACGAAGAGGGGACGCATCAGCGACGCTCCGAAGGCAGATTCCGAGCCTCAGGCGGATAATCCCCTCCTCCCTCTCTGAACATGTATATGATGTGTACACAATGTTTACATTTAATTGCGACGGGGTTTTCAGCATTTAATCAATATGAGCTGGTGAACACCTTCCGAAGTGATTGCAAATAAAGTTTGTCTCTACAATTTTTGGTTTGTATGAAGCGAATGCAAAAAGTTGACAAAACGTATTTTGATGTTAATAAGGTGGTGGAATATTGACGGAATTATAGGAACATTAGCGCTTAATCTATGCAGCAGTTTAAAAAGTAAAGTTTGTTGCAATATTCGATATTCCGTATTTTCAGAACGAATCAAGGCCTATTCAACACGCACATCCACGTTGGTTGTAATGACATTGAAGTTGATTTGGTTCGTGAATATCGTCAGTCTCCATCGTTTAAATGTCCTGTGATGTTAGTCGTATAAATATTCAGAATTAATTTAGTATGTTAGAGAAACCTGTTGTGCTTGTAAAATTGTGTCAATCTGTTTATTTCACTGAAACTGCCCAATATTTGATTATCGTATAAATGCTAAATTTTAAATGAATACTGCATCTTAACAACCTTAATTAGTTAAACTTGACAACTTAAGCGACTCTTGGATCATGGTTATTACGCGTAACTCTAAGATTACAGTTTGTTACTTGTACTAAGCAGTGAATTTAATCTATTCATTAACACGAGTATATTACATTAGCAAACAAATACTTAGCAAGGTCTTTTGCCGTAAACTCAAGATTATTTGTTTAACTGTGAGCAAAATTAGTTTTTGTCAATAAATATGTATCACATCAGCTTATAATAGTCACGGCGTATTCATTAACACGAGTACATTACATTAGCAAACAAATACTTAGCACGGTCTTTTGCCGTAAACTCAAGATTATTAGTTCAACTATGAGCAAAATTAGTTTTTGTTAATAAATATGTATCACATCAGCTTATAATAGTCACGGCGTATTCATTAACACGAGTACATTACATTAGCAAATAAATACTTAGCAAGGTCTTTTGCCGTAAACTCAAGACTATTTGTTTAACTATGAGCAAAATTAGTTTTTGTTAATAAATATGTATCACATCAGCTTATAATAGTCACGGCGTATTCATTAACACGAGTACATTACATTAGCAAATAAATACTTAGCACGGTCTTTTGCCGTAAACTCAAGAGTATTAGTTCAACTATGAGCAAAATTAGTTTTTGTTAATAAATATGTATCACATCAGCTTATAATAATCACGGTGTATGGCGGTATAGAAGTATAAATATTTATATGAGCTAGATTGATACATATTGTAAAAATGTTTGGGCATTGATTAATAATATATTGGTTAACTGGACCGCCGTGAAATAGATAGCATGAGAAAATCACAAAATTTTACCGCATTAATTTGTAATAATAATAGTTGTTGGTTATATGTTTGGAACCATATATAAAAGCAATAAAAGAGCCTTCTTCTATGTGAGACTGGAACTCACGACCACATGCCTACAAATCGAATGCCCAACCATTCGGTCATTGGTTCAGTGATAGACTATTTGGTTTACGCTATAACAATGTTAAGTTTTAGTTGTTTTGTAGTTTGGAGCAAAACCGAATTTTGTGAATGGGGCGCTAAATCCTACAACTTAGCGCACTTTTGCTGTATCTCAATTGTTTTAGATTTATCCTATCAGCTAATGCGGTAAATTTTACCAAACCAAACACAAATATATGGTGAAGGTATGAAATCCACTGGTAGCGTATCTCCTAACAATTGGCTGAAATTTAATTAATAAAACAGAATGGTTATATTAATAGAGCAGAAAACAGATGCAACAAACAACAGTTTATACCTGTTTCAAGACAAAATTAGCTACAAGAATATTAGTATGAAATTCCGAACCCTTGTTCAAAATTGGTAATAAAGTGAGCATCTTGCCACACGACCATTGAGACATGTACGTAAGAATTCCAAATATCATATAAATCCGAATAATAAAATGATGAATGTAAATGTAATAATGCGTATGTAATAATAATGTAATAATGCGTATGTAATAATAATGTAATAATGCGTATGTAATAACGCGTGTGTGGTAGTTGTGGTTTGTTTTGTCTGGATAGTTGTGGTTCTAGTTTCGTTGTAAATTGTAATAATTTGCGAGTGGCTTGTGATCTTGACATTTCGCAAATGTTTGGCATTTCGGAACAAAATTATTACATATAAAAGTTTCAGAAAATTAATTTTATTAGTTCAGTCTTAGAAGCTAGAGAGCCGAAGTTGCCGTTTTGTGTGCAATAAACGAATAGTTGTGTTTCGCTAACAAGCTAAGCATATTTTCTTTAGCGGACGTGATCGTTTGCATAGCGGACGACTACGGCTGCCATTTAGCTTACTGTTTCTTGCTGGTTTTATTTATTGGCTGTTGTTTTGTGTCTTCCAGCTGCGGACGGGCTGCCGGCTGTTGCAAACTAAGCTATTGCTTCTTAGGAAACGGACTTCCCCGGCTGCAGTGCGGACGGGTGATAGTCTGATAGTCTGCGGAGAATCGTGTTAACGGACGTAGCCGGCTGCTTGGCGGACGGATTACGTTTGTAGGACGGACGCGCACGTTTGCGGTGCGGACGTGCGCGGCTGATAATACTGCAGATACGGACCCGTAACGAGCGTCGTTACATAAACATAACTTATGTCACAGGTATCCGGCTGTGAATTTTTGCTGTACTTTATAAGATTATAAATTTTTGGATTGTAAAGGTCACATAAGTGTTTTGCAAATCCGATCACTGGAGTCTGCATTCCATACGTAGGTGACACACCGCAAATATCTCAAATTTGTCTGCGACATTTGAGGAAAAACTTCTTCCGAGTAATTCATACCGTTGATATATTATTATGTTACCAGATCTAACAGATCGTAAAATTATATTGATTCGTTACTAATAATGCTTTCGTGGCAGGAAAATAAATCCAATGGTGCAATTTACATTGGTTTTTGTTAAAGCTGCCGTATTTAGTGCATTTTAAATTATTGGGTTTCTTGTGTTGGATATAAAACCATGTAGAATACGCTATTAAGCATAGGTATTCGTAATTTTTGTGGCGCGGCATTCAGGTTGAGATAGACGCAGCGTGATAGACGAAACCTTTCCAAAACTTAGACATAGAAATTTCACATGCTATCTAAGTGCCAAGCTGTATTTCAAACGCTATTCTTAAACGATAAAGTATTTAATATTAAATAACGTAAATCTGAGATTTACAGGATTATAAATAACTTAAGAACTAAAAACTGTTGCAAGCAAAGAATGAGTTCCGTGTAAGTGAAAAGCTATGACATCGTAAATTTGAGCTAAAGGTTTTTCTGTATGTCTACACTAATTCATTACGAAACACGGCTTTGCAGTATTAGTTTTCATCTATAAACATATTATATAAATACTTTTTGACTTATCCGCAGACCAAACTGACGGCAAACAAATCTCAGCGGAAGACCGTTCTTGTTTTTAACTGGTGTGCCCCTCTTCGTTGTAAGAAGACAAATAATTCGATATAAAACGCTGAGTTCCAGTACAGATATACTTTCAGAAGGAGTAACTTCTTCCATTTCCGATCCCGTAAATCTATATAATATAAACGAAGCCAATCAAATCCCGTTATCGATTAAACAAAGCGATGATGAATTTGTTCTAAACGTTGGGTTGTAAAAAAACTAGGTTTCCACCTAGTCGTGTTGATGGTGGATAACAATACGTTGTGTTCTTCAAGGAGCATTTTAATTTCGTCCAAGAAGATAACAACCATGGCAATATTTTATCCAACAAATTCTTTGTCGACATTTTTATTTTAAGGCACTACACAATGGCATGAGGCAATGTATGTTGTGTTTAACTGTAAAATTAAGTTATGGGGAAAATAGAACCACAGTGGCGATCTTCACATATTTTGTTATTTCGCATTTTGCAACATCGGGTGGCGTATACCATTTATAACTAGTCTCGCATGGCAGGTCGATCGCCGCTTTCTCAGGACGATTCAACTATCCGATACAAAAATTTGGTCAATTCTTTAACAGACATCATTGAAATGTGCTAGTGGTCGATTAAGCAAAGTTGTTAATTCGACGCTCGTTTAAGTACTAGTTTTTACGTACGACTGTGTCGAGAACTATTAAGTTACATATGTACGTGCGCAGTGACACACAACCGAATACAATGTCACAGCTGAAAATAATGTCCAAATTATAATTTTATTAATGTAACGCTGCTGCACTTTTAGCAGTATTGTCTTGAATGCATCCGTGAAACTTACATTGTTAATATCTTCACATTTAATTTATGACTAAATCCTGCAACCAAAGCTAATGTATGTAGCGCTATTCAAATCTAATAATGAGGTATTAAGAGGAGCGCGACCTAGTTCGTAGTGTTCCAACACGAATCTTGTTGAATAGTGACTGTCGATAGTTGTCTGCAGTATTATCATACAGTTTTGCCACGAAGCGAAATCGGACGAGACTGAGAGATTTAAGGTTTTTAAGACTAAAAAATTTAAGCTAATTTAAGCTATAATCAAGGCCATCGTCAAAACCTAAAATGGTCGAAAAATTGTTCTAGAAGGCATCGTACGCATCTTTTGAAAGGTAAATGGGGTGACCATAGCGAAACCAAACAAGGGTTCAGAGTCCTAGAGAGCATGGCATACCAGCGTAACATCACATTTATCTAGAAATAAACTGATCAACTGTATTAAAACCGAAAGTTTCGACCACTGTCAAGCTCTTCTCTGTTGTTTCTTTTCATCTCTTGGATATCGAAGACATTTAAAATTATTAACAATCATTTAAGTTATGAGGAATTGGATCCTGGTCAGCCTAACAATGGCGTCAATGAAGATTTTTTTTTCGTTTGGGCTGGAACCGGAAAGATACATGATGCTGGTGACATTGATACAACGATCGTTTGTCAAATGCGGCTTGACGGGGATTACTGTCGTGAGTGATCATAACCATTTTACCATAGGCATGAATAATAATATATTGATTTACGATAACAACACGTTAAACATATAATTTATTAATCAGTTGCAGTTGCAATTTACACATCTTAAAACAAGACAGAGCCCTCAAACTTAAAGATAACGATGACATGACCATTTTCAAACTGTCTCAATATAAATAGAAGTAGAGAGCGGGAAAAATAGACTGATTTACGATAACAACACGTTAAAGATATTATTTATTAATCAGTTGCAGTTGCAATTTATACATCTTAAAACAAAAAAGAACCCTTAAACATGGAGATAATGATGACATGACCATTTTCAAACTGTCTCAATATAAATAGAAAAATATTTTGAGCAAGAGGGGAGACGTTCGCCCGAGAAGGTCTGAGCCTCAGGGGATATTTCCCTCGCTCCTGTAAGCATGTATGGTTCAGTGTAATACTTGGTATGGGCAATGTTGATGAATTAGCTTTTCATATCTACGTTATATATCTGATACTTAAAATTTTAAATGTTACAAAACAACAGTATGAGACGTATTATTGTTTTAGCGGCGTTTATCTGGAGATACAAGCAGTTCTATATAACAACACATAATTTTGTTTTAGATGAGCAGAAAATAAATATGGGCTGTAAAATATACAACCATGTATAAATAATAGGGGCGCCGTTATATTAACATTAACATAAAATTAACACTTACACTAACTTTAACACAAGATACCGCTGAAAATAGAATAGAGCAAAATATTGCTGAAACTGGGCTGAATTTCTACTTATGTATAAAGTTGGGGGCACTATTTTCAAACGTTAAGTCAGCTTTCAGGAGCATGCGTAGTATTTACATTTTGGTTGAGCGGCAAATTCAATATTTACGTTTGGAGCAGGAGCAATAGTGAATTCGTTAACGGTAGGCTTGGTTCACACTAAGAGCTTAAACTCGAAACAGCTCGGTGGTCACGGCGCGGTGCCCCCCCCCTTTGAGTACTCTCATGCCAGTATCACTGTTGCTGATTTCATGAAAAAATTTCGTGTTATTAAACTCAATTATATCCTTTAAATGAACAGTTTAGCCACTGCAAAATGTAAGCTGGTTTTCACATAGCACCTGCTTTTTAATACACTTACGCTATTGCTGCTATGAAAACAAAGAGTAAATTCGCGCTTTAATTATTCAAAATACAAGTAGCTAAAAGCGGCTAATGGAGCATTTACATTAAATTGAGTGCAGGCTGACTTAGCTATGTCCAATAGTCAGGTGCCATTATCACATTGTCCTACAACAGTGAAATCCGAATAGGAAGATATATATAGCAGCTTAATGACACTGTTAGGTTTTGCACGCGAGTGAGCTCAGACTCAGATATTTGTTCTGTACAGTGCAAGCTCACTGTACATGATGTAACACTGCATTACGTATAATTTCATGCTTGGGCTTCCGGCAAATTTCAAATTACCTGGTTGGACAGCTGCCATATTTTGTATTTTGCTAAAATTTGAATTTCTCGAGCTGGACAGCTCCCGAAATATAAATTAACAGCGTTGGACTGCTGCCAAAATTTGAATTTACCACGCTGGAGAACTGTTAAAATTTAAATTTAGCGCGTTGGACAGCTGCAAAAATTTTAAATTCCTGCACTGGAAGCTGCCAAAATTTGAATTTATAGCGTTGGACAGCTGCCAAAATTTTAATTTCCCCAGCTGGATATACTCCAAAGATTGTATTTACCGCGTTGGACAGCTTCAAAAATTTGAATTTCCCGCACAGGACAGCTACTAAAATAGAAATTAACCGCGTTGGACTGCTGCCAAAATTTGAATTTGCCGCGCTGAAAAACTACCAAAATTTAAATTTACCGCGTTGGACAGATGTCAACATTTGAATTGTCCGCGCTAGACAGCTGCCAAAATTAGATGTTCTACGTTGGAAAGCTGTCAATATTTGAAATTTCCGCGCTGTATAGCCACCAAATTTTGTATTTTGCTAAAATTTGACTTTCCCGAGCAGTATAGTTACTGAAATTGAATTTAGCCAGGTTCGACTGCGCCAAAATTTTTATTTAACGCGTTGGATAGCTGCCAAAATTTGAAATTCCCGCGCCGCACAGCTGCCGAAATTTAAATTTACCGCGTTGGACTTCTGCCAAAACTTTAATTTACGGCGCTGGATAACTGCCAAAATTTGAATTTACCTCGTTGCACAGCTGCCAAATATCGAATTTCCTCCATTGGACAGCCCCCAAATTTTTTATTTTGCTAAAATTTGAATTTTTTGCGTTGGATAGCTACTAAAATAGAAATTACTTGCGTTGGACTACTGCCAAAATTTGAAATTCCCGCGCTGAACAGCTGCCAAAATTTGAATTTACCGCATTGGACGGCTGCCAAAATTTGAATTGTCGTTAATATATCAATAAATATATTACATAATATAAAAATTACAATATATATCGTATTATAGCTATCTATAACAGTCAGTCGAGAAGGGTAAATTTGTCCCGCATGGTTCTGGCTAACCATGTGGACATTATATAGAACTATCTGTAACCTCAGAACAAAACTGATAGTCAGCCTTGACTGTGCCAATGTCATACACAGTCACACTATATTGTGGGACAACGTAAAGATAAAGCGCGCTCAAGTTATCTTGAATGCCCCATAAATGATGTCCAATAAAACATACAGGACAGTGGAACGGGATACTGGACACGAGAACCATACGGCAAAAAGTTAAAGTTTACTGAAGGACCTAGGCTAAGGACAGTCTTAGTCTTAACCATTTACAGATCACATTTGCGGAATATATAACTTTTTTCGCTCTTGTATGGTAATTGTGCCACGTTTGAACTTGCGTAAAATAAAATTGACGGTGGACCCTTTCTGCTGATACAAATAGGTAATTTTAGTAAATATCTACTATAAAGTTGCAAAATTGATTATATGCGGTTGTAATTTGTTGTTTTTCCATATATCCACTTGTTAGCGTAGTTTGAAACTATTGAAGCTTTGAGCAAACTGTGAAATATTCAGCCTACTCCGAGCGCAGGTACTGACATTACACAAGCTGGCCAAGACTCCGAAAATGTAGCTCAGGGCATAATGTCGGTATCCACTGAGGTAGGAGCTAAATCCCGACTGAACTGTCCAGTCAGTAAATAAACTGTGTGTTCAAATAAAAAAAAATAGTCATCGAAAGAAAACACCGGTCTATCAGCGCTTGGGGTAGTATTTCAAAATGGTTTTGCACAAGCTCAGATATGTATACTCTTCGTTTGGTTTAGTTTCTATAAGTTTTGTTAAAAATTTCACAAATAGTTTGCGCTAAATAATTGGCAAATGAATAAGTTCCTAAAGAAATCTTGAAAATTTAAACTAAAACTTTTAATCAATTTTTGAATTGGCGTGGTAAACCAGATAAGAAAACCTTAATATATTTTACCCAGTAAGACCCTTCTAATTTGACATTTAAAATGTTTAAATTTTAAATATTAAATTTTGATTTTTTACCAACTGTTAAACAAAATTCAAGTATAGGAACCCATACAAATGAACAGAACTGTTGATGCCCTAGCATCCGTTTCGCAGATTTCACCATCACACCATAAGTGGTCACACTAGGTAAAGATTCGCCTTTACGCATAACAATTTAATTGTACTAATAATATTGTACTATTTTTATAGATACTTGGCATAATTTTTCTTTAAAGCTCAATTTTCAACTATCTTTTGCATATCCCAACCATGTTTGCAACTTAGGGGATATTGAACGCAGTTAATTTTAACCAATCCATTCCCTATGGGTTATTGAACTGTAAACTAAAGCAAAGACCAGTTAAGAGCTAAACTAGTTAATAAACAGTGGTTTATTGCAAACAGGCGAAAGAAAAGTAAACGCAGAATAATGAAGCCTGTGAGGACAAAAATAACTGAACTCATTGCCTCTAAATCAAAAGTTTATATAGTCCGTAACATCATTCTCGAATCTTCGGATTGCTCTGCTGTTCAGTTCTGATAGGTCCATGTCATCATATCAATTCGTGTTACCACGTGTTCTTTTGTTCATACGTAGATTGTTCATACGCAGAATGTTCATCTGCTACTCGTTAGTTGCTTTGGTGCAGCTTACAGAGCTCCCTAACGCTCCCAACCTTTATGGAAAGTAATTGATTTAAGTTCGACTGTCAAAATTCCTGCTCAGTTTGGAGCGCAGCGTACGAGAATGTTCCTAGTAAACTTTTGGAGCTAGTGGGCTATAAGCGTCTAATTTTCTTGTGGACTCCTCTTGTGTTATGTCTGGGTTCGAATGACCAAACAATAATAACAGGAGGCCGTACACGTCAGTGCTTGTGAGTTTCTCGTCCGCAAGCCATGGCGGAAAGAGCCTGCTCGTCCGAGCGGACGAACCACCAGTGTTCCTATCGACTCTGTATTGATTAACACTATACTCGGTGCCTATGATACAAAATTTATTCGATTGATCAAAGGTTATCAGTGGGACGAGTATTTCCGGTCGGCCATCGATACGGACTAAGTAATTCAAATCAGGAGAGCTTAATAATAACTCGCTGCTGTCGCTTCGGTTCGACAAACTACGGGGCACAGGGTGTTGAAACAAGAAGGCGTAGCGGAGCAAGCAGACACCCGAGTATTCGCGGACTATCCTTTCCTTTGCCTCCGCTCAATGCTAGCGACTCTCTTCAGCTATGGGGCGCGAGAAGCAAGGGTCCTAGAGTGCTTCGGAAAATTGCTCCTTAAGGGGCGCAACTCTAAACGACTCATTGCGTGCAAAGAAAGCGGAAAAATAAGAGGGGGCGGAGAGTGGCAAAGGGAACGGGTAAATGCGACAGGGGCTGACCAGGCGAGTCCCATGCAAGCGGCACAAAATCGAAGTTCGATCGACACTCAATATCAAACTGGCTATGGGGCTCTTCCGTGTGTCACTAACCGTTTGTCCCACAAGTTTGACAGGTCGGATCGATTTGGAAATTACGCAGTGCGCGCGACTACGGAATTCGTTTTCAATGAGCGACATGATGGAGCGAAAGGAGGGGCACGGGTTGTCCAACGGACGGATACGGTCGGTACTATCCTGCGACTAACAAATCGGTAGGGGGCACACGAAAACGTCGTACAGATATCGCTCTCATGTTCTGGTTTGATGGTCCGGCTCTATTTCAATACCTTCGCCGATTTCCATGTGGCTTTAGGGTAGGGGCGCGACCTACAAGCGCTCCAGTCCGGTCGATTTGTTTCCTAACTTATTCGCTCTGGTTTGGGTCGTTTGTTGGCAAGTGAAGCACGAGGCAGTTCGCCTCGGACGCGTCAGCGCCCCTTTTTGTTGGTGTTTATTGTCTTTGTTCCTTTCTTTGTCTTTCGTTCCTCCTGTCTTTTTCTATTACTTATCCTATAGCTTTATTGTGTTGCATTTACGCTGCAGTTGTGCAGCGTCTCGACTGCACTATCGAAAACGTGCAGTCGAGTTATCATCGACATAGTAGTCGATGTTTCTAAATCCCTATGGCCGACTAGTTAGAGCTGATGATTCTACAGCGGGCTTAAATTCCTCGTGCAGGATCGAATCTGTAAAAACTAGATAAAGAGAAAAAGGAACTGAAAACGAGAATCTGGGCACACATAGAACATAGCCTAACGGGCAACTCAGGATAAATAGTGAAACCAAGCTAAATCAGCAATCGACTCGCTCCAAAGAAAAATCGGGGTTTTGCACTCGCTCGCCTTGGGGCCTAAACGGCTCGAGCGAGGGGGCTAATTTTCTTTATTGGGCTTGTAAGTATATACTTTTTTGAAGGCGGGAGCACAGGGTGTGTCTCCCGCGAGGGGGCGACGATTGGAGATGGCGTTGGGACGCGCCGTCGACCTGTTGTAGTGATGTTAATTTCTCGGACGTTGGTCCATAATGTGGGCCATGTAACTGCGCTATGTTGAACATCAGTAATCTTGATAGTTCTATCGAAGTAAACTTTTAGAGGAATGGTATACTGCCTCATCTTCGAGCTGTCAGCGCGTGGCACTAAACGTGAGCTGGCGGAATTTTGAATGGCTGGGGGCATCGCCCCTCCGGCCTCCTGGGTTGCGTAGGGGTCGGGGTAGTCGGATAGTAGCGCTTCGACCAGTCGTTCGCGTGAATTTTATGTTTATTTAGAATGCCCACCCGGTTTGCTTACATTGGTGCAATGATTTTGTAACTTTTAATAATGGGTGAACACTGAAGCAAAAGCCTAATAATCAATCCGAGACAATCCATTAACATTGTTCCTCGAGAATAGCAGACACCGTAATCTCAAACTGATATGCTCAGAATCTGATCAGTCTTTTGATGTTACACATTTACTTAGTTCATTCGGATAAACAAATTTTGGGGCTTCCTAGAGCCCAAGGGAGGCTGGTCCTCCGCTCCTAAAAACTCACATCTGTTCGACCCCAAACTCGGCATGGGCATCAAACATTCAACTAATGCTGCAAATTTGTAAGCCATAAGCGCGAACATGAACTCATACCCTAATGCCTCAAATTCATTCTGTTGTAAAATTTGACCGTGGTCGACTCAGGCAATTCGATAACCCTATCTCAATAACTGTGAGTCATGTAAAACACAGACGAGAAGCGTCACTTTTTTCTGTTGCTTTACTTAAGGGCACGGGGAATCAGCAGGGCTTCGGTGCATCTGGCTAGTCCTCGCAATGCTCTGCACTTGAGTACTCAAAACTCTTCGGGCTTCTGCCTCGGAACTCGACACCAGGTACTAATTGCAGATAGACTTAAGTGTAAAATTTCCGCTGGAGTGGCCAGGTCAAGCTCAAGCGTTAGTGAATCAACCTAGCTAAGAGGAAATCACGCTAAATTCAAGGTACACCTAAACGAATGGCCTGTTACTGCCTGTTACACCAGGAAAACAAAACCCCTGTTAGGCACAATTCCTTTCTCACACTTACGGAGTCCGATCCTGGGGCAGCAATAGGTGAACCCCCTTAGCGAGGCTAAAGCCTACGCGGAAGTCTTCACCATCGATCCCGACTCGAAGCGCAAACGAAGAGAAGCAGAGCAAATCGAAAACTAATGCGTAAACACAAACGTAAAATACTGCGTCGGGGCCGGTCAGTAAAATCGACCGAACTCCGCGCTGCCGAAGTCGAACTGATTCCAAGATTCGACGCCTTTGTCGTAACCACAAAATTTTCGCCTATGTTGTAGGATAGTGATTTTCTCGAGATCAAATTGCTGTTAGTTGCTGAACGCCCACTTTTCTTATCTTTACCCCCGATGTCAATTTGGAACAACTTCCGGTTGCTTAAAACTCCCAGCTACCGTAAACCGTCCCCATTTAGAGAGAGTCGGCTTCAATTAATCTTGCCGACATTTAATTTAAACCCTCCGAATAGTCGGAAGTTGACCATCTGCGATTTCAACCCACTTTTTCCATGCTCTAAAGATTCGATTTCCTGCCATTAGCGCCTGATGTTCGTTGAAATTAGATCCAACGACCATGTCATTAGCATGACATCCGGTCCCATAATAGTTGGATCAATAACAAAGAATTTCAGGTCACAGAATTCCTTGCCACTCAAAGTTGCAATGTGTCCCTTCTTTTCGATTGTTTAATCTCTCCTTTCTTCATTGGGTCGGCAACTAACTGCGTGGTCTTTGTGGTCTTGATGCGCCGCCCGTCCAATTCGGCTAATCCATCTCAAAAGGTGACCCTTCTTCATGGGGACACCTCAGAACGTCGCGCAAAAATCACTTCCCGTGCGATCTCTAGCTAGACAAGCTGATTTTCGCCCATCCCGGGGGGGGGGGTACCGATGATGCAAATGAGCCCATCGGGGGTCTGGAGGTAGGGCATCCTCCGAGGGGACTCCCTACGGGTCAGGAGCCCTATTCTGGCCCCTCAGAAACCCACGGGAGGACCCTAAACACACCCCCTTTCTTTCTGAACGTCCATGTCCAGTCCGTTCGTAAAACGTACAAATTTAAGGAAAATTTGTGCGTCTTGTCCTCGTCCGTCATTGTTTTTTCGTGTCCTCCATATATATCATATATATATACTTACACTACAAACATAAATACACATGAACACACACAAGCACAAACAATGCACACGATACACAGAGACGACCTGAGCGACAGAAAGAAAGGGGGTGTTTAGGGTCCTCCCGTGGTGTTTCTGAGGGGCCAGAATACGGCTCCTGACCCGGTAGGGAGTCCCCTCGGAGGACACCCTACCTCCAGACCCCCGATGGGCTCATTTGCATCATCGGTCCCCCCCCCCGGGATGGGCGAAAATCAACGTTGTCTAGCTAGAGATAGCACGGGGAGTGATTTTGCTGGGCGTTCTGAGGTGTCCTCATGAAGAAGGGTCACCTTTTGAGATGGACTAGCCGTGCCTGATGGGCGGCACATCAAGACCAATAAAAGTACTACGGGATCAGTTGCCGACCCAATTAAGAAACGGAAAGATTAAACAATCCAAAACAAGGGACAGATTGCAACTTTGAAGTTGCAAGACATTATATGACCCGAAATATTCTTTGCTATTGATCCAACCATTATGGCACCGGATGTCATGCTGACGACGTGGGCGTTGGATCTAATTTCAACGAAGATCCGACGCATAATGGCAGGAAATCGACGCTTTAGATCTCAGATTTCATGGGAAAAGTGGGTTGAAATCGCAGATGGTCAACTTCCGACTATTCCGGCGGCTTAAATTAAATGTCGGCAAGATTAATTGAAGCCGACTTTCGCGAAATGGGGTACGGTTTATGGTAGCTGGGGGGTTTGAAGCTACCTGAAAACCGGTTCAAATCGGACATTCGGGGGTAACGATAAGAAAAGTGAGCGTTCAGCAACCAACAGCGATTTGATGGCGACAAAATTGCTATCCTACAACATAGGCGAAAATTTTGTGGTTACGCACAAAAAGGGTCGAATCTCTGGAATCAGTTCGACTTTGGCAGCGCGGAGTTCGGTCGACTTTACTGACCGGCCCTCGACGCAGTATTTTACGTTTGTGTTTACGCATTAGTATTTCGATCTGCTCTGCTTCTTCGTTTGCGCTTCGAGTCGGGATCGATGGTGAAAATTTACGCGTAGGCTTTAGCCTCGCGAAGGGGGTTCAGCTATTGCTGCCCCAGGATAAGAGTCCGTAAGTGTGAGAAAGGAATTTTTACCTTACAGGGGTTTTGTTTACCTGGTGTAACAGGCAGTAACAGGCCATTCGTTTAGGTGTATCTGGAGTTTAGCGTGATTTTCTCTTAGCTAGATTGATTCACTAATGCTTGAGCTTGACCTGGCCACTCCAGGGGAAATTTTACACTTAAGTCTATCTAGAATTAGTACCTGGTGTCGAGTTCCGAGGCATAAGCCCGAAGAGTTTTGAGTACTCAAGTGCAGAGCATTGCGAGGACTAGCCAGATGCACTGAAGTCCTGCTGATTCGCCGTGGTCTTAAGTAAAGCAACACGAAAAACGGACGCTTCTCGTCCGTGTTTTACATGACTCACAGTTATCGAGATAGGGTCATCGAATTTTCCTGAGTCGACCACGGTTAAGCTTTACAACAGAATGAATTTGAGGCATTAGGGTATGAGTTCATGTTCGCGCTTATGGCTTACAAATTTGAGCAATACGTAACTGAACCAAGAATAGCGGCAAACAT
>JASANE010025116.1:0-59983 GCA_030248225.1 Trileptium ribeirensis | reverse complement strand
GGTTCCCTTCGAAAGGCGTTAGACTGCAGCTGCTTAAGTTTAACTGCAGCTTTCGCACTATCTGGTCGCTGAGGTAGCAACGATCGTGAATGCACGTCCACTTGTCTACTGTGAAGACGAGATCGTGACAACGCCTCTTTCGCCAAGACATTTTCTTGGAGACAGTCCCGTTGCTGCAGCTGTGGATGTTGCCTCTGACGCAGCCGACCAATATGAACCTATTTCGAGGTTCATACCCGAGGCACTGTAATCACAAAGTGGTAAGCGTCTGCAGAGCGTAATTCACAAATTCTGGGACACTTGGCGAAGTCAGTATCTGACTAGTCTGAGGGAAAGATATGCTACTCACAAGCAGCGTAATGCGACTAATGTCATTCCAGAAGTTGGTTCCGTTGTTCAAGTGAAGGATCGTCTTCCTCGGTTGCAGTGGAGACTGGGTCGAATTGTTAAGCAACATTTCAGCCGAGACGGTAATATCCGGTCCGCAACTGTTCGGTTAGCTAGCGGTCGCACCATCAACCGGCCAATAAAACTCTTATTTCCCCTCGAAATCGGTGCACATTTGCCAGGAAATACCAGAACCTCGGAATAATGGTCGAACCCTGCAAAACTCTGCTGCACGTCCAATGCGCCAGGCTGCAGTGGTTGCTAGGGAGCGAATCAAAGCTCTTGCGCCGTCTGAAAGTGACAACGATATGTAATGTTGTGAATCAAGTCGATATTTCTGACTTGTTGTTATTGTTTGTGTTTATGTTGAAACATTTTTATGCCTTTGCAAACAATTCCAGATGTCGCGTCAAATTATCGTCGGATCTTCTTCCCCACTCCACCGGTTCGCTGTGTTACACGAGGTGCGTGTAGGACGTTACATCGCGACATCAATTGAGCAAGCGCGGTGGTTCGTTAGTCTCCGTCTTTGTGGCTTCAACTCGCTTGCTGATCAGCTGCTCGAAAATCGCAACCTGCGCTCAAATCCGTCTTACTGCTCGACGTGGGTGGAAACTCATGCCGGCGAGCTGCGTAGTTGCGTGATTTTCCACGCAAAGTCAATTTATCGCGAAATCATGTTCGAGCAGATTCGTCAACCAAGAAGTCTATTTCGAGCGGCTTTTGTTGGAAAATGTTCAAATCTGGGTGATGCAAAGCCAAACTTTGTGCTCTGCTCTTCTAATCACGAGCTAGTGTGGTCCTGTGGTCTACGTGAGAAAGAAATTGCGGAAAAACCAGTTTTTCCTGGTTTCAACCAGTATGGAGCCGTTTTGGACGGCCTGTACTATCGCCTGAGGGGCAGTGGGTTTCCACCTCCACGGGCCGCTCAAATGCTCAGGTTGGATGTTTTGCATCTTTCACAACGGATGCCGTTCCCCAAAACAGTACTAATTTTGTCTGATTCGATTTGCAGAAACATCAAGCATGTTGAAGGTGGGGATATTGTGCGCGTGCGGGGCGGGGTCTGTTCTGGCCTTATTTTCGAAGCGCAGCGCTATTGCATGCAGGACTATGCACTCTTGGTAGTGAATTGCGGGGTAAATGTGGCCAAACGATCGGATTTGGTGAATGAGGTAGAATGCCAAATGATGGTGGAGTTTTTGAAGAAAGTTAATGCGCTGGATCCATCTCCAGATGTTCTCTGGAGCGGCGCGATTCACTTGCCGCGTACGAAGGGGGTGGTGGACTTCAACAACCTGGCCGAAGCGAAGCTGGAGGATAGTGGAATTCAGTTCATCAACTGGTCCAAACATGAGGGGTGGCCGTTTGTTCAAAATGGGGAGTTTGTTCCGGAGTTTTTGAAAATGGATCAAATGGACGGATTCCACATGGGTCCTCTTGGCATGCGTCAACTTTGGATGCAGTGGTGCGCGTATATGCCCCGACTTCGGAGCATTTCGTATTCGCTGTCCAAAGAACGTTACAAGGAAGATACGAGGCCGAAACTGCACTAAAATCACTCGCTGCAGCGAGCTGGCGGCTGGGAGTGTTGTGAAGTATCTGACGATTTTGTGCTGGCAGCGAATTTGTATGAGTAGCTAACGAAGTGATGATTGATTAATTTGCATGAAAATGTGTCCGCTATATACTGGAAAATTGTTGTTTTTGTGACTTTTGGAGGAGTTCTTTTGTGATTGTCGGTGTTGTACGTTGTCGTTGTATTCATTGAATTGCATTCAGCTCGCCCGGCTAATAATTAAGTTTAATTCGCTATATTATCAACGTTTCGCATTTTACAGAACAAAAAATATCCTCACATTGTGCCCAGACAGAGCGATGTCAATAGCACAACTATCTCGGCGCAACTCTATAACCTGTTAAGAGCAAATTTCAGTTAAGCGGTAAACCCCTTCAAAATGATTCATCTAAAAGAGTCCGACTGGACTGGCAGTCACAGTCACTCGTTTCTCTGACTTAGGGGCAGGTTCGTCCAGGTAGCTTACCACTGGCTTCTGCACCAGGTTAAAACTTATGGAGGGGGCTAACCGGTGAGACCACGCTCACTAACCGGGGGGAAGTCAACTATGGATGAACGGCTGCCTGAACTGGGGTCGATAAATATGGAAGGCGCTCCCTGCTCAGATGAATTTCTTCGTATTGTGGCGACTTCTGTCCAAATTGTGACGTGTTTTGGCACCAATCATAAATTCATAACTATATCTGCAACATTTATTTAATTATAGCACTATTTCTCTGGCTAGTCCAACCTTCGGAAACTATAGTCCGGGGCTCCCCGGCACACATGTCGTGGGGTGCTGAATTTCCCCCGGGGGGGCAATTTTTTGACGGATTTTGTCGCGCTTAGACGTATATTTTTCTCAGCAGGGGCCTTTGAGCCGGGGGTACCCGAATTTCTGCCAGGGGGTAGGAACCGGGGGAACCTCCGCCGAAAATGCCGCCCACCACTTTGGACTAGCCAGTCTCTAAGATTAAAAACTTGACTCAACTTTCAGGTCACGTTCTTGGTTACTCGTTAATACCTGCAGCGTGGGGAAGCGACCAAGTATGGGGTGGGCCACAGTTCATTATCCGGGGGTTGCGGGCGACCAAAACAATGGGAGTAGCTTCCCACGAACCGGGGAGTCCAGGTATGGAGCAGTCTTCCACTAGGACAAAACAGTTCAGTTTTGTTCGTTTTCCTCCTAAAAATAGATGTCCCTGGAAAAATTGCGGAATCACCCAATGCCTTTGGCAAATTTATTGTTTCTGTCCGTAAAAATGCCTCCAGCTAACACAAAAATGGACCATATTTTTTCAAAAATCCCAGCCTCACATTAAAAATTTGATGAAATTGCATAGGGAATAAAATAAACGATGAGACAATTTAATAATTATTTTGGCGTTTATATTCATATACAACGAAATTTGATGATTTTACAAGTCGAACCATGATTTTGAACCAGGGGACCTCTGCTCTTGACCCGGCAAAATTGTCAGCGGCTGGAGAAAATAGAGTTACTTATTTTTTTTACTTTAGCATTCGTCAAAAATTAGTTCAAATAATTAATACAAAAATTCTATTAGGGATATATACACCTAATAAAACTATCTACTAAATGTGATAAATAATATCAATTAAATTTCTTGGTAAAAATAGTCAATGCAAACGGCGTTCAGATTCCGTAATCAGGGGTTCCGTAGGATACTACAGTAGATACCAGAACAGACCACTCAAGAACATACGTACCTTAATCGGTCTTTCGCCTTTGCTCATTTCTTTGCCGTTCGTCTCTTCCATCGCCAGACAAGCCTCTGACGATTTAGAAAATTTCACAAACGCTATGCCTAAAACAATCTAAATTATATGTCTGTATTGTCTGACAAAATTTTTATATTAACTGAGCATATATGTCGACTGTAATTCAAAAATGTTTTGCAACGCATCAACAAAACAGTTAAAAATTTTGCAGGATTAAAACAGCGACGCCCACGTGCTTAACGATCCAATCTAGCAACGGAATACATGATGCTCCTAATTTATCTGAAACAACTTATACATATTATCTAATAAAAAATGTACAGCCGTATTTCCACAAAACTGAAAGAGATTCATCGCCGCAAAGAAGTGCCCCGAGCCACAAACAGCCTCGTAGAATTTACGTCTTTCTTGAATTGTGTCAATCTTTGGTATAAATTAAATGTTTTGAAACAGTTTACAGACACCGACCCATATTCAGCACCTAAAAGCCGCAACTGTGCCTTTGCCGCATCCGTGATGAAAGCACTATAAAAAGTTATAGTATCTGCCATGGCTGTATTACACAGTAAAATCATAAAAAACGTTAAAGCAACAAATAGTTCGCACACATACTAACCTTTGGATTCGCCGGTTCGCGGATCTTTATTAATTTTCACTCGTTCAACCGTTCCGTACGGTCCGAAAAATTCTTTCACCTCATTTTCATCATGCGACCGCGGCAAAATTACAAAGAGACGACTGTTCGGCGGATCGTCGTTTGAATTTAACGCCAGCTTTTTACGATTTCGGTTATCGTTATAGTCCGAATGAGACCGTTTAGTTCCAATACGACTGCTCATTTTTTATTTCTTTTAGTTTAATTAACAACGGACTTCTTATTAATTACGAAACAAGTGTGTGATATCTGAAAATTTGGTTACTACTAATAATTACATTTAACTGCTCACCGGCCGGCATTATCACAATTTGATTCTACATTGTTGTACTAGCAGTCACCTATGTAACTCTATATTTGTTTCGAGCCTCCACCACGACAATCATGTTTTGACATACATCTCAGCCCAATGCTGTACGAATATTCGATTGTCTCTGTAAGCGAACGACTCCAGGGATAATATGCACGACAAATTGCTATTATTTCCCTCAACTCTGATGTAGAGTCGTGCGTGACACAAATGCTTTCGGCTTTACACTCACTTCTGGAAGAAGGGTCATCATGCACAGATCCCGACGCTTTGTCAGGCAAACCACACACTGTCAAATTTTTACCTTTTGGGGTATATATTTTCAAACTGGCTATTAGCACTGTCAAAAACGAGGAAATAACAAATTTGTAGCTCTCAATAAAACAATACCTTTTCGGGTCGATGACTTTGGCAAGAGTCATATATAACCAAAATTTCGGCAGGCCAAAAGCCAAATGACCAAAATCAAAAGTCTCCAACTCGCGTCGGTTTGGTGAAAGTTTGAGTACGAAATAATTTCACGAGCACAAACACAAAAACCTAACTGCATATATATTTACATTCTATTATACATCTATTAAAAACTTGCTAAAAGCCATCAGTTTACCGAACAGTTGTGAATTCTATAGAAATCAATTTTTCCTTAGCTGAGCGCTATTCAAAGAAACTCCGCTCAAAATTTCAACGTCCAGATTGCCTGCATTCAAGAAGTGCGATACCCAAATAGAGGATCTGTTCAGTTAAGAATCCCTGATGCTCGTGACCCCCAATGTTTAACTGTGGCATATAAAGTGCTGTATTCGGATCACGCAACAACAACCGGCCAACATGGTGTTGGAATTGCCATGACTCCTTCTGCCTATAACGAAATGCTTGAGTGGGAACCTATTTCTGTAAGAATAACGCGGGTCAGAATTGCTGCGAATCCGATCAACATAACGGTTATATCGGCCTACGCCCCTACCGAAGACTACGATGACGATATTAAAGATGCGTTTTATGACGAACTAGAAAATCAAATCCGTAAGACTCCATTGTCTGACTTTCTTTTCATTAGAGGAGATTTTAATGTCAAGGTTGGTAAAAGCACTCCAGCTGAGAAGACATTTCTCGGACAGTTTTCTTATTACGATCAGCGAAACGACAACGGTCATATACTAGTGACCTTCGCACACCAGCACAGACTAGTAGTTGCGAGTACTATGTTTCAAAAACCTGGCCACAGATTACATACTTGGCGTTCAAACAATGGCGTAAGGAATCAGATTGATCACAGTCTGGTTCCACTACGCTGCCGTACCTCACTGACCGAAGTGATTTGGACGTAAACACAACCTGGCAATCACTTGAATCTGCGTTGAATGCGTCCGCCAGTAGCGTCATTGGGTGGAAAAAGAATAAAACTAAAGCATGGATCACGAACGACTCATTGCGATGTATTCAATGGCGTAATACGGCCAGAGATTCGGGGCTCCAAAAGCTTTCGAAATCGAAGTTGCGTCAAGAGCTGGGGACACGAAAATGCTATTTGGGTTACTCAAAGCCGCGGCAGGAAAACGATCCACCCTAAGCGAAATTGTCAAGAACAAACAGGGAGAAGTGATATCCAATCTACAGGAACGGTAAAATAGGCGGAAGGAACAATTTTCCGAACTCCTCAATCGGCCAGGTCCAGCAAACCGACTCTCGCATGATGACTTCAACGGGTACATCGACATGCCAGAGCATCCACCGTTGCTAGAGGAGGTTCAAAGGGCAATTCAGTCTGTGAAACGCTGAAAAGCTGCGGGTGAAGATGGAATTCCCCCTGAGGTGTTCAAACATGGAGGACAAGCCGTAATCAATATAATGTATGTTCTGTTCAAGAAAATATGACACGCGGAGGAAATACTTGACCACTGGCGCACTGCTGTAGTAATACCAATTTTCAAGAAGGGAGACCGTGCTCTCTGTGAAAACTATCGTGGGATATCGCTACTAGATATCGCTTATAAAATGTTTGAAACTATCATACTTGAGCGTCTGAGAAAAGCATACGACCGCATTGCGAGAGAAAACCAAGCTGGGTTCAACTCAGGGCGAGGCTGTCGTGATCAAATATTTGCGCTTCGTCAGCTACTAGAAAACCGATTCGAGTATAGACCCCCAACAGTTCTTATTTTTGTGGATTTCAAAGCAGCTTTTGACTCCGTCGATCGTCCAACAATATGTTCTCTACAACCCTACAAAATAATCCAGATTCTCCGGAAGTTATACAACACAATCACATGCGTAATGAAAGCGTACGGCGAGACAACGGATAAATTTCTGGTCCGAATTGGTTGTCAGGCAAGGGGCCATTTTGTCTCCGTTACTATTCAATATCGTGGTGGATTACATCTTGAAATCAGTTCTGGATGACTGCCACACGGGTGGAGTTCAAGTTCATAACCACTCGGAACCTATTTATGATCTAGACTATGCGGACGACATCGTATTGCTTTCGGAAAACGAACAGGATGCCCAAAGTATGCTAAACAGCGTCGCGATACATGCAGCCGCGGTCGGATTACACGTGAACACGTCGGAGACCAAAGTCATGGTAGCGTGCTGCCCAAAGCCATGTATAAAGCTGGACAACTTAGAACTCGAAGTGCAAGACTCATTCGTCTACCTTGCCAGTCAGATAACGGCCACGGGAAATGTAACTATGGAAACACGCACGAGAATCGCCAAAGCAAATGGAGCATACCAGTTACTTGAAAAGTCTCTGTGGCGCAGAAAGGACATTTCGGTTAGAACAAAAGCCAGAGTATATGACGCTAGCGTCCGCACAATACTGCTTTATGGATGCGAAACATGGCCCGTTAAAGTACTCGACATCAACAAAATTACAGCCTTCGAGCGCCGCTGCTGGCGCAAAGCACTCGCTCTCGGACATTTTACAAACTACCGAAATACAGGCATTCACCGACTGTTTCTTCACGAAGACCCTTTAGAAGCGGTTATTCAAGAGCGTAGACTCAAATGGCTCGGCCACGTTTTACGAATGGACAGGCAGCATTTACCACTGCGAACTTTACTCTCAACGCCATCGCAAGGATGTTGTCAGAAAAATTGGAAAAGGCTAACCGAGGCAGGCACACAACCACTTCTCATGCCGTCAAACAGCCGAACAAGAATGTGGGGCTTACGATGCCTTCAGGAATAAGCTCAGCTGCTGTCAAAGGTTTAAAATCTTTAATTTAAAACTACAGTAACACAGTGGGAACACTATACAAAATCAATATTATGACTTTTAGTTAACGAATTTCGAGAAACTTAGCAGGGCACACCTTATAGGAGTCATATTTTCCGACAATAATGACTGTAATTGCATTGCCCCTAGCAGTATAAACGGTTTCAATCTTGCCGCCCATCGTGCTCACTGAAACACCATAGCTGCATTAAATTTCTTCGCGAACCGAGGCGAATTATTGCATCAGGTTGTGAATATAATATTAGGTGGTATCACTACTGTGAATACAATACAATACGTGACAAATTATATTCAGTTCCTATGGTACATACGAGACTTTAGATTTACTGCAGTGTTCTGCTTCTGAAACGCGTTCATACGACTCGAGAATACGAATTCATTAAGCGTCTTCCGCACAACATGCTTACTAGCGTTCGCAGAACATCACCATACAAGTGTATAATAAGGAAATGAATAACGTGAGGGCAGAAAGGGAGGTAAAACCTCGCCTCTTACATCTGCCTATATATCTGTAGTAATTTAAAAGATGTTATATGAACCTGATTGAGTAGTGCTCAAGTTTTTTTCATTTTGATTCATGGTTATACAACGTAAATGGTCCGTGTCAACGGTTAGGTGCAATCCAAGTCGTAGTTTCTGTAATTCAACAATACGAGCTGACAATAAAGATTCGTTTCGGCAATGTGAACTTTGTCTCGATTTTATTTAGAGTACTTGCGCGCAAATAATTAAACAATATGAATTATAAAACTGAGTCAACATGAGTCAATTCAAAATCCTGATTCTACTGCAACGGGTGGACAAGTCATTTGGATTAAGAACTTAAATCAGTTGATAACTTATCACAAAAGTATGATAAATTCTCAAAAACGCGATGCTCTCGTTGAGTCGGTCACACAGCTTAAAAAATATGCGTTGGATGGTACGGTTGGTAGCGAAACTAATACTCCAGCAAATATAACAAGTCTTCAATCTCATTTGAATGATGTTGTTACGAAAGCCATGTCAGAGATTCCTGATCAGAATAGACGTAAAACCAACTTTGTTATCAGTAATATGCCCAAATCACAAGCTACTGAATCTTCGGATAAAAAAGCAACATGTATAAGAAGTTAATAAACTGAAGGATGTGGTCGCTCCTAACCTAACGCCTGAGGTTAAAACTTGCGTTCGTTTAGGCAAACAGTCAGTAGACGCTCGTCCACGCATGGTGAAAGTTATTCTTCGCATATCAACAAAAATTATAACCAATGCCAAAAAACTTAGAGATCTCAGTGTAGATCACAAATTTTCTAAAGTTTACGTCAATGCTAACAAAACGCCAACGCAGAGATCAATTCATAAGAAGAGAACAGATGCATTTCGATCTAGAGTTGGCAGCCCGCCATCCCTATATAATCCGTTGGGGTTTGGGCATGGGCAAGCACTGAGCTAAGATCAAATAGTTCTCTTCTTTCCATACTGTCAGATTATCTTTCTACATGTTTTTTAACCTCTCTTTACGATCTAATAAGTGTTGTCAAAAATCTGTCGATAATAATGGTCTTACGCGTTATATTTTGCTCAATGTTAGATCCCCAATGAACAATGTCAGAGTTAGTGTTATTAGTACGTCATAGCGATTATGATGTAATCTTTATAACCGAAACGTGGAGCCGAGTCGCGTATAGAGACGCAGAATTTTCACAGGTTATCGAAACCCGCCATGTCAGCGGGTCGGAAATTGGGTATTGAACAGATCGAAATAGGGACCTCCAAGCAAATGCGTACCTGAACGCGTCCATGCGACAGGTTAGTGAAAGTGATTTGGTTTGCGCATCATTCGTCACCTGTCTATGGACCCAAGAGCCTCATAAGAATGAGGCTTGTGATTTCTTTGTTCGTTGCGGTTGTGTTAAAAGTAGAAAAATGTAAACACAATGGTTAAAATCGCGGGATTGCACCAATGCAGTTGCGCTTGAATTCAGCAAGTGTGGGAGCAGTCACAATATCATCCGCCAGCGAATTCCATTGTCGGATTATCCGATGACTATAGAAGAAACGTTGTATGTTTGTTCTAGGCGTAAATAAGAGTTCGAGTTTTAGACTGTGACCGCGCAAACGCACTGGATGTGCGAAAATGAAAAATTTATGAATATCCAGATCAATAAGCTTGTGAACCAACTTGTAGGTGAAAATTAAATCAGATCGTTCGCGCCGTATATATAGTGGAAATAAGTTTAAATAACGCAGTCCGTCGATATAAGGAAGATGTCGAATATGGCAACATTTTGGTAGCGCGGCGCTGAACACCTTCAATTCTGGAAATGTCGTAACCATAATGAGGATACTATATAACTGAGCCGTATTCAACAAGGGGGTGCACCAATGTTGTGTATAAGGATAAAAAAGAACGATTAGTTAGGTTTTTATATTTTTCTTAATGAGCCTATTTATAGCGTCCGCTCTCCCGGCAATGACAGCACAGTGTTTTGCTAAAATTTAGCGTTAGAGGAAAAAAGATGACAAGATCTTTAGTCTCTACAATATTCGAAAGTAGGGTTTCAGATATTACATAACTAGGAGAAGTTTCTAGTCGCCCAAAAGACATACATTTACACTTTATTAAAAGACATTAACCATGTCAACGTCCAATCAATCACTTTGTTAATATTAGTTTCAAGTAAGACACGATCAGTGGCGAACTCAGATCTGCGTATGGTTTCACACAGTTTTAGATCATCAGCGTACGTATTTAAAAATATAATTAACGTGATCGTCGATATCATTTACAAATATAGTGAACAGGAGGGGTCCCAAAATTGTACCTTGTGGTACTCCACTCAAAACCGGCATATTGTCTGCGAGACAGTCGCGTACGAGGACGCATTGGGTTCGATTAGACAGGAAGCACTAAATCCAAGAAAGCAGATGACCACTAATACAAATATTTCGTAGTTTGAACAAAAGAGTGGCATGATTAACTTTATCGAACGCTTTTTTAAAGTGAAAGAGTATAACGTCGACATCATGTTTGTCATTAAGTTTACTTACAATATTTTGGAAGAATTCTAACAATTGGGTTACAGTGGATCTTTTAGGATTTTGGAATTTGGATATTAGAATTTGGGAGTTATCAGGTTGTTTTGCTGTAAGTAATCAAGGATCCTGGAGCACACAATTTTTTCCATAATTTTTGACACGGAAGATGTCAGAGAGATTGGCCTGAAGTTGCTGGGTTTATGACGCGAGCCACGTTTGAAGATGGGTTGAATAACTGCGTGTTTCCAATTAGCGGGAATAGTAATACAGTTCATAGAAGATGTGAAAATTAGACTAAGAGGGGTAGCAATAGATGTAGCACATTGCCTTAGTATAGCATTGGAAATTTTATCGACACCAGGACAAGAGGCTGCATTTGCACTTTTCACATGATACAGTACAGTGTTAATGTCAAAGTTTACACACGATAGAGCAGTCTCAGGCACAACTACCGAAGAAGGCGCAGGGGGTACAAAGATTGCGTCGTTGAATACTGATGTAACGGGCTCCACTAATGATTTGGATAATATATATATTTCCAATGTCTTCGTTCTGACTTTCTGTGCTCGTCGCAAAAAGTTGTGTGTGCAGCAGGTGACTTTAATTATCCAAGTATTGATTGGTATAGAAATATTTTTCGAAGGAGCTGCGAACAGTTGATGGAAGCTTGCTTTGTCTGCGACATTCAACAGCACCATAATAAAGCTACAAGATATTCCAACATATTGGATCTTGTCTTTACGCACGGTGATAACGACGTCTCTGAACTTCTGACGCTTGCCCATTTGGCGACTACCGCCGATCATATTATAACTTTCAAACTGAGCTGGCTGCTCAAAATATATGATCCTACAATACGTGAATACTTTGCATTTTACAAAGTTGCTGATCAGTTATGGAGTGATATATGGTCTGAGTTAACTAACAAGTTAAACGATAAGGTAGCCCGTTATAATATGGTTGATGAAGCTTGGCAGGCATTTAAATCAATATTACTCGCAATCTTCCATTGATCTGTCCGAAAAACAAGCTCGGGTTACGTAAATTGAAACTAATTTGGGCTACAACTGCAGCTGTCCGTGGTATCAAATCAAAACGCAATGGTTATGCTACGTTAAAGAAAAAATACAGCCTCGGCATTAGCTATCAACTTGCTAAAGAAGAATGTGACCGTCTCTGCAAAATTCTACTCGTAATCTTGAGCTTAAGCTAGATACGAATGTTAAAAAATGTCTAGAAATCCAAGATCCTTCTACAGTTATATCAACAGTCGCCGCAAAGCTCCTGAGTAGGGAACGACCGAATATTCGGTATTCGGCCGAATAGTAGGTATTCGGTCGAATACCGAATAGTTGACTGGCCGCTGCTAGTTGAGAAATATATATTCAAAATCTGCCCACCAGCTATCCTAATTTTACGGCCGGAGTCCTGATAATGATGCTGCAAACCGCTAAATACGTCCAACGTGTTGCAACTTTGGTAAGACAAGATGCCTTTGAGACTCATCAATTCAGTTCGCAGCCGGATCGAATGTTCTGATCACCAGTTATGTTCTTCATCAGCCGTGCACTATCTCGCTGCCATAATAGTTGCGAAATTGCCGTTCTACATACCTACATAAGCCTAACCCTAAGTCTACCGCCCCCAAACACCACCCACTGAGCCGTTCTTTTTTTAGCGATATGACTTCACACACCAATTATCGCCGTTGTCCAGATGATGAAGTTATAAAAAAATCAATAAAAAAATTATAACTTCAACCTAACAAACGATAGCACAAAGCTGTGAGCTTATCGGCCTTCTCCGCAGTACGTTTCTTACCAAAACGTAACCGACATCTCCAATGGTGGCCGAAGGGAAGGGGGTAAAAGTAGAACGAGGTTGGAAATCATCCCAAAATATGAGGTTGGAAATCATCCCAAAATATAAGTAAAATCAAGAATAAGGGAAGGAAGCCACCAAGGGGATATACCGGTCTACCAGCGGTCGGAGATACCCTTTGTCACGAAAGAAAAGTTGCGCGAGTTCCCAATGGTAGACATGTCATTGTCCCGGGCAGGGATATCAAGGTTGTATCTGGATCATATAACCATTCCTAAAATAAATGGAATTGACCGTGTGTAGTGAGTAAGTTACGTTAAACAATTGCCTGAGGGATTTAAGTGGAACATTGGTTGTAACTTATGTACTACTTGAATAAAACCTTTTGGGGTGTGAAAGGATTAGAAAAACCAGGAGCAAGTAAGTTTACTTGAAAGAAAAGTTAAAAATTTAGTTTGGCTTGATTTTGTGTAAGGTAAAATTTAGATAGCGAAGTCGAGTATCTGTGCTACCAATAGTTACACCCGGCTAGTCCAAGGGACGAGCCTTGGGTAATGAGTTTTGGTAGTATAAAAGCCTAAAGGTTGGTGCGGTTAAATTTAAAACTAAATTAAAGTAATTTTGGTCAGCGTTGGCAAGCTCGAGTAATTGTGCCATCCACGCTTAAGTATACTGTGGCAAGTTCGCATAACGAGCCGTGGTATTAAGTTAAAAGAAAAATAGATTTTATAAAAAGTAAACTTTGGTGGCAAGTTAAAGCGTTATGTGAGATTTGAATTACAAAAATGTGGAGCTAACCATGTATGATTTATTACCCATGAAAAGTTATCTTTAAACTACAGCGAGCTCGGGTGGCGAGTCTGTAGTATTTTGATAATTTGTTGTAAGATTTTATACAAAGCTTTTCTGATATCTGCTGTGCCCGTGTAGGCTTGCGTAGGATTTAACCTAGAGTTCTTTTTAAAAGATTTTATTTGTATATTTGCAAAATTTAATACTGCCACGGTGCGCTCGAGTAGGCCCGTGAACAGCTGAATTTGGATTGACATCGAGTAATGTTAACAAATGAAATTGGTATTTTTAATAGCAAAATATTTATTAAGAAGTCTCGTTAGCAAAAGATGTTCGAGTAACGATCAATTGCCTCTGTTAATTGAAATTTCCGTATAAATTTTGAAAAAGGAATAACTAAGAAATCTTACATTTACTTTTAGTTTTTATTTTATAGTTTGTCAGTATTAAAGGAGGAGTGAGCTGCTTTAGCTCGGAAGGCGTCCAAGCTCTGGCTTAACTCAGCAATGCGGCCCGAGTTAAGACAGGGTATGGAGCTAAAGAAGCAAGTATAACCATCAGGTTCCAAGATTGTAGGGTGCATAACAATACACTTTGGAATAACTTGATACCATTTAAGTATTAACCAAAGAGTAAAATGTATTACCTGTGTTGTTTGTAATACTAGTATGGTATGCAGACAAATTGCACCAGGGCGCTAAACCTATGTCTATATACAAGTCGCCTGAAATGAAATGATGAGTAGCGCAATACTGGTATAACCAAATAACGTAAGCCTCTTGCAATATTAACTCTAGTGAAACAAGGATGAGCTTTATGATTGCCTAGCACCTTGTAAGCAGTTAACAATAAAGTTCCTAGGGGACAAGCTAATGCTAGCGCCAGAGAGGATAGTTACGCCGCTTTAGGTGACCAGCACCTTTATTTAAAAAAAACACAAGCACTAAATAATTGGAGATCGGCTCAGATTTGATTTACAATAACACCAATTCGTTGGAAAATTTTAATACCGTTATAAACAATATAACAATATTAGTACCCAAGGTATTATATGGAAAAGAGAAAAAAACTTAACAGCCCCGGTATTATGCACTTGGGGTAAGTAGCAGGGAATAACCGGAACCGAAATTTACCGGAACCGGAACCAGTAACCGGAACCGTCCATTTAAACCGGATCCGGAACCGGAACCTGGTCTTCGAAATTTATATATAGTAAAACAGATGATGGAAGAAATGAAGGTATAGTGGATTTAAAATGCATTAAAAATAACTTTTACATTAAACTTAATGTATTGCGATGGTATTATTGCCTTTCTGAAACTTTAAAGAGACTGAGGAAGCTAATAATGTTTATTTATCGATCAAATATGTCGGTTTTTGGACATTCAGAGCAAAAAATGCCTTCCACTATACACCACTGCGTATACTGCGTCAAATCGAATGTGCTTACAAAGCTTGGAGCGTAGAATACACACTTTCGATCTGTCTCCAGTCGCCTCCCTTTACTACACATACGTTTGTTGCATGTTCTTCTGTAGCAAACTTAAAATTATTGGTTTATATGATTCTAAGATAAAATAATAGATAGAAGGTAATTTTCTGATCAGTGTTCAGAGACACTGTTTAGGCTAGCGTTGGACAAACAGTGCCCGTCAGTTAGATGATAATGATGATAACTTTCTAATCAGAATGCTATAGATGAGACACACTGTGATGCTGCTCGCACAGTTTCAATAAATACAGTTCATTGCCAAGGAAGCAGTTTCTGCTTGCGTTGCAGATAACGTTACTTCAGTTTCACCTGATTTACAAACTTTAAAGCGCACCGGCTGGTGCTTGACGCAATTTATGTTAGCCAAGCATAGGCTAAGTACTTCTACGTAAGCCACACTCTGTTACCGAGTTGGGCCGGTTTAATTCAAATGTATCCCACAGACTTCTGGATGTGTAAAATAGCTGCTACAAGCATCGACCTGGCTTTGATTTAACAAACTCCTGCAGGTAATTATGAAAAATTCCTGCTAAAATTATGTGCCCTACTTACGTTTCACACGGCAAATTGGTTAGTTAATCTTTTCTTTGGCTCGGTTGTATTGGAGTTTGATCATTGTATAATATATATTACATATGTTTGGATCACAGATGAAGCAAAAATGTGAAAAATTTCAAACAAAATTTTTAAACCGGAATTCCGGTTCCGGTATGGTTTTTGCCCTTTGCCGGAACCGCAACCGGAACACGATTTTCGCCGGAACCGGAACCGGAATTCCGGTTACTCCCTGGTAAGTAGGTAACAAATAATAACACTAATAAAGCATAAACGTAATCCTCATGTTCAGCAATATGGAGTGTACCATGGTAACGATTTTTATGGGGTTTTTACAATTTTTGCGAATGATCGGTTCGTATAACCCATGTATTGTCGGATACAGGCACCAGACTCGTATCTACCTGTTAGAGTCGTAGAATTCGTACGCCTGAAAAATCTAACGAAATTTATGTGTTAATGTAAAGGACAAGTGACACAGGATGCCCCTAAATAGAACGTGGGTGTTGGCCCATAACTGCCAAGCCCCCTAAGCGTAAAATTTCCCCGGCCTGTGCACTGGACAGCCCCTAGGCGAGGCTTGCGCGAAGACCCAGTTCCGGTGACTAGGTCCCACCCTAGAGCATGCTACCAATGTCACAGCCTTCGACGATAGAGCAGCCCATGGTATGGCAGCCTGGGGTCCAACGGGTGGTAAAACGGTTCCGGAAAGGTAGAAAGACCAATCCCACCCAGAGGTTCCCGTTCAGGGGATGGGCTGCCCTTTTTCCTGGTCTGCCTTAAACCCGGCTAGGGCTTACTTTGCCTAGCCAACCCGCCACCTCGGCAGGGTCCAGAAAGTACAGGAGCAACCTCCTGTATGATCACTATACATGTATATACTTAAGCCTATGCGTGTAAATACCTAGGTCTGAATGTGGGGAAGGCGTGTATGTCTATATAAGTGTAGAGAACATCAGGGAATCGTAACAAGTACTAAAGAATGAAATAAATCCCCGAATGTACCAAAATACGTTTGTCAAAGATCTCGCAAGCAAAAGAAAACCATTAGCGAAACTTCGTTACTAAGGCAAGCTAAATCCCGTAGAGTACAAAAGATCCTTGTTACAAGTGATCTGCGAATAAATCGACATTTTGCTACCACTATAACCAATAACTAATAATTACTAATTATAAGAGAAAACAGAATACAAAATGATATTATTAACATAGTATTGACAACAGCATGAAGAGAGGAGAAAAAAACCAAAATCGAAATATACGAAAAACCGAAAACACATAACACTACTCGTCGTCTATATCCTCTACACACATAATAATTTTTCTGTCGCCATATTTTCTTGTCAAGCCAGTGTCACTACACCAAAGTAAAATAGTAGCTACGAAAACTTATTTATTAATAATTATTACTCAATAATAATATTTTCAAAATTTCAGAAAATTTGTGAGAGCTTTTAGGGTTGAAAAGAGGGTAATTATTGGGTATCCCATAGGAGTTAGGTAGATTTCCAGTTAAGAATTGGTAGTTAGGGCCCCATTGAATAGTTTAGAGGTTTGAGGAACCCTTTAGGATTAGAGAAAGTTAAATATCGATGTACTTAAATTTGGAAAAATGGTAAGAATTAAGGGACACCAGTGGTTAAGAAAAATGTGATTATGGGACGATTAGGGTGTTCTTAGCCCAGGGAAAAGATGAAATGTAGTCCCACCTTAGGATAGAAGTTGTTTCCACTTAATGAAACCCTAGTATATTTATAAATTTGATAATAAAGTGAAAAAGTTGAATTTTGGATAAAATGGAGTGTTGTATCGGGGTATAGAGGTAACGTATCGCCAGATAGAGGTAAGTAAGGGATTCACCCGAGTGAGGATGGTTGTTGCCCTACCGAGGACGATATATGATACACCCCACCGGGAGAAATAAATAATAAATCAGAGAGAAATGGGTTATTTAAACCAAGAATAAGGGAATTTATAAATTTGTAAATTCCAACCGATGTTTAGGAAATAATAGTCCCCGAAATAGGAGTAAAATGGGGTACTTGCGGTGGTTACCCAAGGTGCGGCCGCGTGCCAGTCCACTCGGGAAACACAACCACCACCCCTTAGGGAAAGTTTTGAAAATGGAAAATATTGAGTATTATCAGATTGTAGTTTCAAATTAGTATTTTGAAATATAGGAACCATATAGCCCCAAATAAAGAAATTTATGGGTCCCTGTGCCCAAAATAGTAGAAAATGTCCTAACAAGAGAGGTTATAGGGGTCGCCCCTCCGGGAAAGTCGATGTCTCGCCAGGGAAGGGAAATTAATTCATATTAGTTTTAAGGTTGAAGTTGAAATGCGTGAAGTGTGATGTCTTGGGGAGAGGAAATACAAGGTTGGACCTGCCCAAAAGTTGACAAAAGCAAAACAAATCATCGAACAAAAACTATCGCTGACTCAGCAACACAACACAAAACGACCTGTTGCATGGTGCACGTACATACAGTGGTGGATTTATAGAGTTATAGATTTCTCATCATACATAGGTGTTGCGAACAACTATTCGGTATTCGGTGAAATTAGGTATTCGGTCGTTCCCTATTCCTGAGTCCTGTCTTACCTATCGGCCAGGACGACGGTTCTATTTCTACGTATCCAGCGGAATGGGTTAATCTCTTTAACGTTTTTCTCGTCTGTTTTTCATACCAATTTCGAATTCGACAACTTTTCTGGCTGTGAAGTGGTGGTCCGTACATTTGAGGCTCCAGTGGCTCGACCTGTAACATTTCGATGTCAATGTTTACTGAAGGGCCTTGCTGCTCCGTATCACAGTTACTTAGTCTTCAGGCGAACTTCCCAGGGATTGGTTCACAGCCAAAGTTGTGCCTTTCATTAAAAAAGGTTCGCCTCAGGATGTTTCGAATAACCGTCCTATTAGTTTGGCATGCACTTGCTCTAAAATTATGAAGCGAATTATATGCAACATGACTGCTCACATCGAAAAAGACGGACTTATCAACACTTCTCAGTTTGGTTTTACTACTATGGATTTATTTTAAGGTTTATGTGGAAAATTGAGGGAATGGGATGGTTCTGTTATGAAGTTAAAATGTGTCAATATAAAATATATCAACGACTGGTGGGTTTTTAGGTAAAGATGTAACTTTTAAGCTTACGTAACGGTTTATATTAATTAACCACACAATAATAAGAGAAGCAATAAGCGTAGAAAATACGTAAAACACACAACGAAGAATAAGTGTACCGGTGTTCGATAAACTCTATCCAAATTCACTAGTTATGTCAGCTTTCACTAGTTATGTCAGCTTCCAGGAAAATTAAAAATATAAATTTTAGGAAAATTTTTAATGTATTCGTCACCTTCAGTCTAGGCGTCCTATTACAAATATAATAAATTAAATATGTATCATGATAAAGAATTGGAGCAAATACCATGTTTGTTAATTCCGTTCGAAGAAGATTTTTCTATTTAAATACAAATGTACAAATTTTAAGTGCACATCCATGTTTATAATTAAAAATACAAGCTTATTGATAAATATTTGTGCTGACCAAACGCAGAAACACATAAATAGATGCCTTTTTTAGTTACGCCCTGACGGCAAACAGAAGGTGACGTGTGTGATTACTGTGGATACATAGTTGATACGGGACAACGATTTTGAGTACCTATGTGTCCGGTTTATCCAGGGGCATCGAAAGCGCAATCAAAGTTGGTAAGGGGGGGCTGTCGAAAAATTGGAGGAGATGTTCGGTTACATTTATTTTTATTATAACACCATCAGCTTATTTTTAATGGGATCGGCCGGCGGTTCTGCCCACCCCTTTTGCGACGGCCCATAAATCTATGTGTTTTATAACATTGCGTTAAATTAGTATTTTTTCTTTTGTACAATTTTTCTTAAACCCTTTCATTGATTTTTTTGAAATTTAATTCTGCTTTTCTCCGGTTAGGCAAAATTGCGTGTGATTGCAAACAAATTGAATGGCGCGACCGTAAAACTTTTGCAAGTTCAATTCTTGTTTCTATGTTATATAAAATTACTAATACAATATAAGGCTAATTGTGGAGAAAGCTTCAATACCATGGAAAACTACCCGAAAATAGAGCCACTTGTACTCATAAGCCGTGACACACTCGCGGTAATATCGAAATCTGTATTCATGCTGATATTTGTCTACATCACATTTCTGCATAGGGGAGTTGATAAAGTAAGGATCCGAATCCTATCCCATTTACCGCTATGTCACAAGCTCGGCTCCTGACTGAACAAACAATTGAAGCATGATGCTATTTAGCTAATATTGACACATTTTTGCATTATGCAAATGAACTCGGTGTAGCCATCTACACCCACAGATTTCGGACAGTATATAGGCTTTGCGCACTTCAGTTTGGCAGGTTTAATTCGTTTGTTTGTGATCCTTGTTTTTACGTTTTATTTGCTTGCTCCAATAAAGCTGTTGCATTTGATCATTATCGCGCAGCTCTCGACAACTAGTTTATTTCATACTGGAAACTAGTTTGTCTCGGATTATCAACGCACAAGTCGTACCACCACCCTTGATGACTCTGTTACCCCTCTTCTCGCACGGAAGCCAACTTTTCAAGCAGTTTGGCAAATTTTCCAAAAAATATTGGCAAAAATTAGCACAAATTGACAAAACTTCAGAGAATTTCAGTAAAAATAGAGATATTATAAAAAAATATGGGCAAATTAGTAAATAATATTAGGCACAATTAATCAAAATGGTAGAACATATGAGTTCGTAATAATTCCGGAAATTTGTCGCCCTTTTTACATGCTCCTGTTACGCCTGAACCTCACGAAATTGACCTATGAGACATTCAAGATAAAGGGTGTGCAGCGTGTCACGCCATGATCCCACAGTGAGCCGCAACTATAGACAATAATCCGTTGGTGTCACAGTTGACACTCAATGGACAATGACAGAGTGTTACAGCGGACAATTTAATTTATCACCTGTAGTCGAGAGCGAATATGTGAAAATTGTCTATAAGTATCACGCCGGGACTTCGTTTTTGTCAAACTTAGATTAAACGGGTTTTAATATCGCCACTCTGGCCTACTGGGGATAAATTAAATTGTCCGTTGTGACACTCTGTCATCGTCCATTGAGTGTCAATGGGCTTAATGAATGTAGTTGCGGCTAACTGTGGGACAATAGTGTGACACGCTGTACACACGTTATCTTGATTGTCTCACTACACTTCAATAATAGCCCTGCTATGATCCTATCTGCAATTTTCATATATTGTCCACATAGTCCATTCTAACCTATAACATCTACTGTTATTGGACAACAACCATAATTACGTTTCAAAACGTTACTGTGTACCCTTCGATCATACGCGTGTCGTTGTTTGCTCAACGCTTATGGGGTGAGGACTGAGTATTCACCGGAGTAAGGTACTCCACTTGGGGCAAAGCAGGTCATCACCATGGCGCTGGGAGGTACATAGCTGCTCCCTGAGGGTGCTCAAGCATTTCCTCTTCCCCCTAACCTGACCGCTGCCTATAAAGACAGAACAGTCGGAAATCGAATTTCTGAAAGAGGTCCCGAAACAAAATGTGCCACAATATATACGGGTGTTGACGACAAAAAGAGCAAAAAGGAAAAAAGCTCGTAAAAACAACCGATTCGAGTACGAACGAATTCGAAACAATCAAAACGGAAGGTGCAATGACGATCGTCGCAGAGCACAATGACGAATAATGAGACACGTGGCCCTAGTGCCTCATGATTAGCCGCAACAGTTCAAAGTACAGCCACGAGGACGACGATGGTCACGCGATGAAACAAAGAAACTATAAACGCTCACCGGGGGGCGTACATTCAAGTGGTGGTGAGCGCAGACCGACGACTGTAACATCCGTCGCGGTAACAAAATCGACCCCCAACCTCGTCGCAGTGGAACCGTCGACATCCCAACACGGGGTGGAAATGGAAAATCCAGCGGCGGGGATAGGAGCGGAGCTCGGTATTAGCCGGCCGACTCAACTCGGTAAACAACTACAAGGCGGTCCCCCATCTCTTGGTGGGGGTTTTGTTTGGATACGTGAATGGGCACACGAACGATATTTTTGGCAAAGGTTGATGTTCGACATAGAGCCGAATCCGGGGCCACGAAAGAATAGGCGGGCGGTCAAACGGTGGACACGGGAACGAAAGGGGCATGATCGACAACGGCGAAAGAAGCGGAGATCGGAGGTGCGAAGGCAAAGGAAAATGGGTCGATGGCACGAGAAATGGACGTCACAATGGCAGCGACACACCAAAGTTTTGACGTGGAACATACAGGGGGCTTCGATCAGAGCGAGCAATAGGCACAGAATGACTCAGTTGTTGCGCCACATGAACGAATGGGACGTTGACGTTACACTAATCTCGGACCTCACGGCACGAGAAAGTGGTTTCATCTGGCTCGAACAACTGGGGGAAATCTTCGTACTGATACATTCGAAGAAGGTTGGTGTGCTGTTGCGAGGCACATGGGCCAACAAATGGCGAGAAGAGGGCGAACATAGATGGATCAAAGAAAGGGTGGTTGCAGTTACTGTCAGCGGACATCGATTGGTATCGTGTTACCAACCAATATGGGGTTCGCGGCTGGACGAATTCGAAAGGTATCGTAGTGATCTCGAGGACCAGCTGGCCATATCAAAACGGACAGAATGGCTCGTAATCGGAGGTGATTTCAACAGTAGTGTGGGCAACAGCAGCAACAGGCAAGTCAACAAGTCATGTGGTCGATTCGGCCTGGGTTCAACAAACAATGCCGGAGCCGATTTGATAGACTGGTGCGAACAGAATGGCCTTGCCTACTGCGGCTCTTTCTTCAACGCGAAGTGTCGCGGCACTTGGTTCAGCCACCCGTGGAGGAGGTGGTATGAATTGGATGGTTTTTTGGGCAAGCAAAACCAGCGCGCACGGCTATGGAAGAACATCACAACAATAAAAGAAGACGCACTATCCGACCACAGGCCAAAGCTAGCAATACTACAACAAAAAAAGCCACCACGTGAGAACCAACAGCAAACAACAAACAAAAGAAAGCGAATTCTCGACGAAAAACTTAAATCCGATGATGTCCGAACCGAATTCCGAAACAAGTGCGACGAATGGATGGCGTTTAACCCCAACCCAACCTGGGAACAAGTCAGCTCCAACATACCAGCCATAGCGGAACAACTATGTGGAACAGCAGCAAAACACAGTCTGGCGCCCTGGCAAATCGGCCATGAGGCAGTTATCGAGGATAGCAGAAAGCGGGTACAAGCAACGTGTGACCGTGTCAAAAAAATCGGAAGCGCGGTGGCCCGCGCCAGGCTATTGGGCGACATGACAGACGAGTTGATCCGGAGAGAACAACAAATGCGGGCGGAAAGAAAGTCGGAACGTAAACGTCATAAGAAAATGATGCTGAGGCTCGAATCAGAGTGGTGGAACGCAATTCTGACGGAATCCGCCGACGCTGAAAGACGCGGGGACAGCAGCACGGTCTACCGCAATCTCAAGAAATTGGGACTCAGGGGGCAAGACACTTTGCCAAGGGCGGAAGCGTTCACTCCGGACGAGTTCAAAGCTCATTTTGAAAAAGTTTCGGCCGAGCGGCATGAAAACGACACCGAAACATTCAACGAGACAGTGGAGAAGATCGAGCGTCTGCAATCGCACGAATCCCAAGCTGCGGCTATGAAGTTGGATCAACCCATCGGCGGGGAAGAGTTCATGCGGGAACTAAAAAATATGCGGAATGGAGCGGCGGCGAAGTCCTTCAAACGGCTATACACGATATCATTTGCGAAATGTCAGCGACACACCCGAACGAGTGGCACGACAATGTAAAATCCGGTCTAGTCATCCCGCTATTTAAAAAGGGCGATCGACAAAATTTGAATAACTACAGAGGAGTGTGTCTCCTATCCCTGTGCAGCAGAATACTGGCAAGAATCGTCGCCACCAGACTGCGTGAATGGGCAGAAGAAGTTAACATCATCGGTGACAATCAAAACGGATTCCGACGAGGGCGATCTACAATGGATTCCACTCAAATCATCATCCGCATCAACGAGGAGCTGACGAAGAATATACCTAACAATAACAACAACAACGTCGACAACAACAACATCGACGACAGCAACAGACCGGTAGCAACACTTTTGGACATAACCAAAGCGTATCCAAGGGTAAATCGGCCCATGCTGTGGGCGTTGTTGCGACGGAAAGGTGTCAGCGATAAGTGCCTACGGGTGTTGAAGGGGCTCCACGAGGATACGATGTATAAGGTGATGGGAAAAATGGGAAACAGTAAAGCTTGGCGCCCCCTCAGGGGACTGAGGGAAGGCTGCGCAACGTCACCGATACTCTTCAATATCTACCACGCGGAGGCGATGAGACAGGCCAACGGTGAACGACAAACCGCCGCTGCTAGTAACGCGCAGCAAATGGGGATCAGCTGGTCATGGGTCCCGGGAAACTCGTTTCCCCCAGCGATCAACAACACAATGTTCGTAAACTCGGCCGCAACTGAATTCAAGATCACGGAGACGTTGTTCGCAGATGACACAACGCTTTTGGGGTTGAAAGATGAGATGGCCACGGGAAAAGAAGTAATAAAGGTGGCGATGAGACTTTTCGAGGAAAAATGCCATGATGGAAAAGAGGAGCATGTGACCTTTGGAGATGCGGACTTCATGAATGTGCGGATGTTGGGGTCCTGGATTGGTTGCAAGGAAGATTGTCGGAACAGGATCGCTCGAGCAAAGCGAGCGTGGTTTATCGTCAAAAAAAGACTCGCAAAATCGCGGCTCACAAAGAAGACGCAAGCCAAAGTAATCGAGGCATGCGTGGAATCGTGCCTTCTGGTCGACGCAGCGGCGAGGCCCTGGAGAATAGGCGAGATAAAGCGGCTCCAGCAATTCATCGATCGTACGTATCGATATGTATGGATGCGAAAAGACAGAGGTCCAGCGTTGGTCCAGATGGAGACCGCGGGGATGAACATGTTCGCGGTTCGTAAACAACTGGGTGTCGGCAGCATCCGTCTCAAAATTGAACAGCGTTGCCTGGAACGCATTGGACACGTCATCCGAATGCCGACATCCCGAGTGACAAAAGCGATAACTTTGGGTTGGTACGGTGCAGGAAAAAGAATCGGCAATCAGACCACAATCCACTACTGGCGGCAACTCACGCGAGAGTGCAATCTAGACCCCGACCGGATAGAGCAATGGGCGAGCGACCGGAAAAAGTGGCGAGCAACAATTGGACGCAGAGTGAAATCAATAAGGGCATGGGAAGAGGAAATGATACGATGGCGAAGCAACAGCGGTGAAGAGAAGCCGAAGCGCAGCCAATACAATAAAAACGACCATCTAAACTGTGCTTGCGACTGGGACAATTGTGGACGAACGTTTAGAACTGTGGCGGGGCTTAAGCAACACCAGCGACGTACACATCGAAAGGACACCAACCGGAATTTCGAATGTCGACGGTGCAGAGTCACAGTTCTAGACTCCGAAGCGTCGCGGAAAAATCACGAAAAAGTGTGTAGAGGAACAGAACGTGGAAGATGCTTCATCTGCGGCGAGCAGAAAACGCCGGGGAACATAGCTCGACATGTCAAATCATGCGCCCGAAAGCATGGAATCGATCTGGATAACAACAATAATGTCGGCGAAAGGCAAGAAGAGGACGGCCGACCGCGCCATTCATACCAAAGAGGGTTGATAGAATGCCCACGATGCGGGAAGATCGGTGCCAAAACAAATCTAAGTCGACATCAAAAGTCAGCAGCATGCGTACGCACACGCCCAACAAACGTACCCAACGAAGCCCAAACCAGGAGGCGGGAGCGTTCCCCACACGGGGAGAGAAGCTAATGGATGGATGGATGGATGGAGAAACTATAAACTGGATTAAACCAAAAGAATCAGCGACATTAACACCGAAACCAGTGTAAACTGACTCGGTGGCATCAAAACGGATGGAACGCAAAGCTTCCGAATCAGAAAGCAAATCAAGTTCTGGAACAACGCAGTCAGGTTCGTCAGGATCTAGCAGTGGATTCGGAACGACGTGGAAATCTGGTCGAACACTACGACGCCGTTAGTACAGACCTCACAACGTCCGGTGCGGCAGCCGGCGCAGGAATCACACCCAGAACAAGTGATGCCTGTACCACGATATCGGCGTCGTACACGAAAGGTATTTGCACAACGATTAAGCATGAGTCATCAACAAGCGGGACCAAGTAACTCTGAGGAGCAGGAATAAAATGCACATCATGCCGTTCTTGATATACTAAGGCTAAGCCTTTAGTCTTAGCATAGGCTAAGGTCTTTACTAAGCCTAAGCTTAAGTCTGAGAACTTCCGTTCCACACCACCACCCCAAAACCATCGCTTTAAGCTGTGTTAAAAGTTATAACGTAGCGCATACGGTCGACGGCCACTCGATCCAGCTCAGGCCGCTTGTGTACGATTATATATCGAATTCGACAAATTCCCGGTAGGGCATATTAACTTGCCCGCGGCAAGCTCAAGCCGTTTCAGCGAATCTAGTCGAGTTGTGGTAGCCATAATAAAACCACGTTATGATTTGAAACAGCCTTTGAGCCACTTGGACGGGATCCAATAGAGCTTGTTTCAAGTTTAAAACATCCTTTCGACGCCGTTGGAACCAATCCATTATATTCGGGGCCATGTAACCCTGAGGGGACAAAGCGTAATTCATGCCATGACGTCCTCGACATACTAAGCCTTAGACTAAGCTTATACATCATTTACGTTAAGATGTATGCGGCAGGGCCGGATTTTGTCACAGTCTGCCGAGGCTATAAAGCCATACTTGGCTAGTCGCGATTAACAGTGTGACATCCTTTGGGCCGGGCCACAAATATATTAGCTAATAGTAAACCGAGGCTGATAAATTGTCACAAGGGCCGAAATCGGCTAAACAAGCCACAAATATATGACGACAATGGGAAATTGCGAAAAAAATGGAAATTGGTGATACATATACTCATATATTCGTAAAAGAACTTCGCAGTTACAATAGCTTAAATTTTAAGTATGAAGAGCATTTTTACATAGCTACTAGGCTGGCTTGTGAAAGGCGCTTAAACACAAATTTTGAAAATAGCGATATACGCATTTATTTCACCGTATGTGGCTGTGACTTTTTGTCACGAGCCAGAATTGGCTCTGTGATAGATTTTGGCCCTAGGTGCACACATCTTAAGGCAAATGATGCATTAAGCTCTTATATGGGATATACACTAAGCTTTTGATGTTTTGCGCCCTACATTCCGAGACTCCTGGGCCATTCATGGAAATAGCCGATGTCCAAAACACCAAATTCTCAAATTTAACATTTCTGCAATTCTGCTATGCAATTTCGTTATTGCAATGTAACATATTTTACTGTTTACCGACGCTGGAAAACTTAACATTAACTCACTATAATGCACGACGTTTTTATTAAGTTACAATCCTGTTCACCAATTATACTCTTCTCTAGCTGGAGTGCACGAGTTCGTGGTCTGGTGTGCCAGAGAAGTGGTGATAAACGGTTCCTAGTTGTTTTGGAAACGACCGAACGGAAACAACAGCTCACCGAGTTAGGAGTAAAGATTATTCCGCTCTTTCCAAGATGCCATCAACAGCCAGTTAGGATTAATTATTTATTCACTAATGCAACGCAGTGCCGCTTCGTAACGGTATAGTTTAACACTTCTCTTCGAATAGCTTGCAACCGTTTAAGTTAGGCTTCCGGTTACAACTACGTTACGTTACATCATGACACTCCACAATTATACACAACTAACATACAACATTAACGCTTTTGAATATTGTTCAGCCGAAGACAATCCGGACAACAAGGCCACTTGTATTCATAGCTGTATTAGCTGTACCGTACCGTTGAATCAGACATACGAGATCTTACCTATCCTGTTACAATATCTATACTCCAAGCCCTTCGTTAAAACACCTTATAAAATGGGGCTAAAACGGCGCTACAGCAATTACCGACGGACAGAAAATCCCGTGTATCTGGTTTTTGCAAGCTCAACTATTTCCTAAGTTTACTTGTAGAAGTGTCATAATGAATACCGGTAACGGGTACAAAGAGTTTTCGCTTGCCTAGGTTGACAATTCCAATGTACTCTATAAAACAGTATGTGCAACTTCCAGTCGCCTTCGCAAATGGGGTGGAGGAAGGTGGGGTTTGGTTTATAAAAAGTAGGGAGGAGTTAATGGTGAAATTTTAATATGATAAAGGCTGTAGGTAGGGGAGTTGAATTTAGGAATTTGAGAAGTGGGGTTAAGGTTTGATAAAACGAGAGATGTTTGAAAAGTGGAGAACATTGGAATTTTAGGAAAATGTAAAATTAAAAAAAATAGAGAAAGGGAAGCGGGATGGGTTAAATATGTGAATAGGTTTAGCTATGGGAAAAAGATTTGAAAATTTGAGGAGTAGGGATTAATTTTTGAGGTGGTGTGAATAGTTTGAAGAATGTAGGAAAATTGAGAAAATGGAGATTTTAATAAAAGGTGAAATATACGAAAAGTAGAAAGAGGGGAAAGAGGTGGTTAGAATATGTGAATTTGTATGGTAAGATAAAAAGGATTTTAAAATTTGAGGGGTATTGGTTAAGTTTTATAGTTTGAGAGAATAGTTTGAGTTTTGGTTGAAAAAGTAGGAAATTAGAAAAAAATGGCATTTGGTTTAATTTTGGTTTAATGAAAGAGGGGGAATGAATATGAAATAGGAGTTAAGAAATAGGGTGTTTAAAAAGAAAAATGTATTTCAGATAGTTTTTAAGTGATAAATTTAGGTTTCGGAGTATATAGGGGATAATTTTGGTAATTATATGGGTTTTAGTATATTCTATATTTATAAACATAAATACATAGCTGTTGACAAATTGTTATAACAAGTTATATAGGTAAGATTTAGCATTTTCTGCGATCATACACCATGCCAAAGACGACAGGGGAGTACCAAGGCGGAAGCTGAGGCCGTCCCCAGTATTTTAGTAGAAAATTGAAAAGAATTTTTGGTGTGAAAAAGGCGCCAACCCAGCACAGCAGCTGATATGGCATCAAAATCTTCGCCTGCGACGACAACATTGTCTAACGCAAACGTTCACCAACGGTCAGCAATACGATTCAGTTTACTGCGAATGTATGACGGAAGGGGCAATGTATACTTTGAATGCGGTCTGTGTGCGTCTTGGATACATTATAGCTGCGCAGGTATCGACACTACACTAGTCGAAGCTCTTGCGTGTAACGAATTTGTCGGCATACTATGCCGAGCCTGTCAATCAATTGCGGAATCTAAACGATCCACAAAACTTGACGACACGACGCCGACCACTGCCGATCGCCTAGACCGTATGGAACGCCAAACAGCATCCACTTTACAAGTGGCAAAAGCTGTTGCACCCAGCTTCTGGTGTTTGTCGACTTTTTAACGAGAGTAATTAATGACAACAAAGCAGCTAAATGTATATATTTAGACTTTAGGAAAGCATTTGACTCCGTAAATCATGCTCGTCTCATACAAAACTGAGTTCATTCGGCCTACACGATAAAACTTATATAATTGGATTAAAGGATTTGTGACAAATCGGACGCGAAAGGTAGTTTACAGAGGTGGCACGTCGAGAGCTCATCGAGTAAAGAGCGGCGTGCCGCAGGGTTCGGTTGCTGGCCCGATTCCCTTTCTTTTATACGTTAATGACATTGACGAAGGACTAAGTGACGATGTGTTGGTCTGTTTCTGACTGGGAAACTGCTTCAGCTTCATTGTTCAAGTATCTTTATAATAAAAAATACACAACTCTTAAAGTTCGCGGACGACCTCAAAAATGTTTAGCAACTTGATAATACTAGTAATAGCACAGCTCATATTTCCGCGGATCGTGAGGTTTTAAACCAATGGTCGATTGATAATGGTCTGTTTTTCAACGCCGGCAAGTCACATGTGATTCACTTTGGAAACGGCAACAACGCTGACCGATACAATTTGGGCCAAGCAAATTTGACGACAAAAACTGTAATAAAAGATCTCGGCGTGTTGATTTCACTGGACTTGAATTGGGGATATCAATGCAAACATGCGGCCTCAGGTGGTAATAAAATATATGGTATCATCAAGCACAATTTTAATAACCTAACGAAAACATCGTTATTGCTCCTACATCGCTCACTTGTTCGACCGCATTTGCAATATGCTACGCCGGTGTGGACTCCATATTACCGAATGGATATTGATTTGCTGGAAGCCGTTCAACGCCGAATGACCAAGTTACTACCAAGCATCCGTCACCTGTGCTACGAAGACCGTCCTCGATATCTTCAACTCCAAACGCTTGAAACTAGACGTCGTCGGGCTGATCTACTACTGATGTATCAGATAATGACTGGAAAAACGCGACTACCATACGACATGCTATTCCAAATCGGATTTGGTGGCACTCGCGGGCATAGATACACGGTCAAGCCACCAGACATACCAAAACTTCTAAACGAAAATATGTTTTTGCTCATAGAGTTGTTCATGATTGGAACATCCTTCCAGAGCATGTGGTGGAAGCACCATCAACTGCGTCCTTCAAATGTTTGCTCCACGTTTCCAATTGTCTACCCGATCTATGAAGGTGTTCTGCCGCGGTGTTATTGATTTCTCAGGCCCCACAAAACGGGCATCAACGCCCCAAGTTGTGATTTCGACTGCCACTCATTAGATTATTTGACGAACGGGGCACTCAGGTGAATTGCATCGGCTGTCGGCCAATTTTCGATATCTGATGCTGTGACATCGCCAACGTAAAAACCTGCTGCTGGAAATACAATGAGGTACGCCCAGCTAGCCGCCAAAAATGTGGAACAGAGAGGCCGGACCATTAATCACCCACCGTCACCTGAAACCAAAGATGAAAAACATAATCGATGCCTTGTAATCCGGAACCTTCCAGAAAAAGGGCTCGATCATCGAGACGTTACCGAAATTTGTAAGTCGCTCGATCCTTCCGCTACTGTAGATTGTGTTTACAGAATGGGACCACTACGCGAATCAAAGCTGTTGACGTAGTATATATTGACTTTTCTAAGGCATTTGATAAGGTTTCTCATTCTAAACTATTCAATAAGCTGCATTTTGCTGGCATATCAAATTATCTACAGCGCTGGATCGAAAATTTCCTTTCCAACAGAACATTTAGAGTCAAAATAAATAATACAGTGTCTGCTCGACGTACAGTTTTATCTGGAGTTCCGCAAGGCATTGTACTAGTTCCTACTTTGTTTTTACTATAAATTAATGATATTGTTAATCAGAACTTTAATAACGTTAACACTAAATTATTTGCGGGTGACGTCAAACTGTACGCATCCTCGTCAGAATAGCTATATTGGAACTCAAAGTCTACAAAACGCTCTTAACTGCATCGAAACCTAGCCAAGAAGTTGTCAAATTTCAATCAAAGTGTCAAGTTTTTACATCTAGGATCTACGAATCCGAGACATAACTATTTTTTTAATAATAAAATTATTCCCTCTTGCAAGCGCTGTAAAGATTTGGGGATCATTATGTCAGAAAATCTCAAATTTAGCAATCATTGTATTAACATCGTTTCCAAAGCCTTTCGTATATCTGATATTTAGATGTTTCAAGTCGTCTAATATTAAAGCGTTATTGTGTGCTTATACCAGTTACGTGAGGCCTATTCTTGAGTATGCATGTTTCGTATGGTCACCTGCTTTTCTCACTGAAATTGATATTGAGGAAGAGCAACGATACTACTCCCGCAGAATTTTTACTAGAGCCGGTTTTGAAATGGTGTCTTACAACGATAAGCTACACCATTTAGGTCTTGAACCACTTGAAAAACGCCGCTTAATAAATGATCTGGTAATGACATTTAAATACCTTCACAAAGAAGTACACAGCGCGGCTCATGGTTTTTAATATAATACTATTACGATCACTAGAAGTCACCAGGCAAAGTTACGAAAAAAGAGCTCAAACCACCGTTTTGGACCACAAATTTCCTTCACGTATTATAAACCAGTAGAACAGACTGCCAGCAAACGTCTTTGCCAAAGACTCAAACTTAAAAAATTTATAAATGTTCTTAAAAACTCAAGCTTTGAAAATTCCCTTAAGTACGACAGAAACTTATGACTCAGATGTGGAGATTTTGCTCCCTTTCTGTTTAAACTTTATTAAGAATATAAACTTTTTGTAATTATGTTTTCTTCTGTGTTATAAATTTATAATGCATATTGTTTCTTGTTACTAGTAACGAGGATTAGTAAGCCATTGCCTCACTTGCGGGCTCGCTATGACGGCCCTAATGCCAGAGCAACCCCCGTTACGCTGATGTCTCGACTACTGGCATAAATTCCTAATAAAATTTGATGTTGTAGTTCGAGCTTCTTCAGTTTTTCTTTAGTAATTGGATACGTGCGGGTCTAACCGTCCGGAAGGCTTCGTACCAATCTCATAAGAAGAATTAACTAATACTTAACCTGATGCTAAGTGGCAAATAACTATCTAGAATAATAGTGCGCTCAAACCTGAGTTTTAGAAAAATATAAGGCAAGGTTCACTCGAATAAGACTCACGGGAAACGAACTAAAGCCTAAGCGAAATCATAGCGGTGCTTTTCCAAAACGAGTGGCTAAAAACATTCGAAACGGGCAAGGCATAGATGGCTTACATAGTGGTGTATAAGGTGGCTTTAAGTTAAATCGGCGTATCGCCAATTACTGACGTATATATTATATTAATTTTAAATAAACATTATAACTGTGTCAGTTTTGAAATTATATCGGACCAATACCTCGAGCTGATCGAAGTAGAAGCTGCAACGCCACACGAATCAGAGTACGTAGACGTAGAACAACAAGAAAGGACACTCAATTATTCCCAGCGGCATACTACTGGCCATGCGTATGGACACCACATCTTCGAGTGACGAATCCCATCACCATTTTATAACCGATAGCCGTCATAATAAAAATATTTCCGACACCCCCTTTCCTCCATCAAAATAATAAAATATAACACTCAGACTGTCCATGTGAGATATAGACCAGATGAAAGATCGTGTTATACAAACATAATGGATGTTATACAATGTTAACAATTTTTTGTTCGATATCAAAAATGACGACGATGTGCCTTTTGTTGAACACGAACAGCTTCACCCCAAAATAGCTTTTTAAGCGGTCTTTGACTAATCTGGCCATTCAGGTGCCAGTGTTTCGCGGCCCATATCACAGGCATCACATGACACAGGCGTCGCACCGAAAAGTGATGCCACCATCAAACAAAATCCGCTCATCGAGATCTACAACTTTGCTGACTACGATTTTTAACGTTACCTCCGCCTGGGCCGCTGTGGGCCCGGATATGGTTTGTCGACCCTTTGCCAGAAATAGCGATTTTTTTGTCTCGTCGTGTTATTGGTTGTTTTGCCTTACAATAACTGCCTATTAGGTTCTGAAGCACGCTGGATACGTTGGTTTTTCAATCCATAGTTCAAATTAACTATATTTACTTTTTCATGGATTCAAGGGTTTTATAATAGACGAACCCGATTTCCAAAATGTGCTCTTTTATTTGTGTGATTACGTATATATCACGTGCAGGGCATCAATAATGGTCTAAAAATGTACTAGTATTTCCGAAGCCTAAATATCATGAATTGGTTATCTAGAATCCAGAGTGCATATTTAATGCTTTTTCATGAGTTTTCAATCGGTTTAGGATCAATGAACCCGATTTGCAGAATATGGTCTCTCTTCACTTGTTTAGTTACTGATGGCGTACAGGTCATCAAGAGTTGTCTATATAGGTATTCCGGCAGGATGAATACGATGGTTTATTTATCGAGACCAGCACAAATAGTTGATGCGTTTTCAGTTGTTTTCGACGGGCTTGGGGTCGACGAGGTTTAAGGATTTTCAACGGGTTCAGGGTTCAAGAGGTTTCAGGGTATTATATACATAAAACAGTTGAGATTAAAGAAAATAAACTTAAAATGAAACTACGCTCGCTAGGCTTCAACCTTGCGTGCGAGATACTGGTATAACGGGGATGTCGTATTGGGGGTCGGATTCTAATGCCGCGCTTGCCGAGCTCAGAGTTATACTTTCGCCCCTCGCCCCATATATATCTGGCAAACAGCTTAAGTGCTGCTCATCGCTAATCTAGTTACGAATATAATATGTATAAACGAAATGCATGGTTATATAAAAACATGGACGGGGAATGACGAATATAGCGGCATAAGAGGTACGCAATTGGGCAGGGATGGTGTAGATTGCGGATAGAAGAACGGGAGGTCGTGTGTTCGAGTCAAACCCTTACTTAACTTTTAAGTCGCTGTTTGTGAAATCCATTTGTGATCAAGCTCCTACCTGTAGGCCAAATTAAAAATATATTCTAACAGTTTCGTTATCGATTACTTAATGCTGCTTCGAAGCACAACAGTTTTGCGAGGTCATATTTATGGGCTAAGCTAATTCCTGACTTTTTACCATTCTTCGGTAACTACTGAGCCGTAATTACTCAGCGAAATTTACTTAACAGTCGGACTGTGACACGAACGATACTTGAGTCGCACAACTCTTATGTCTGTTCTAAAAACTTTACTATAAATCATACCATTGGTGCGGGACTTGGAAATAGAGCGGTGAGAATAGTATTCAGTCTACATTCAGTTTCGTATTGCACAGTCTATCCATCATGGTATGCCAGTGCCATGACAGGAATTGTTCTTAGTATTTTAAAGGGTGGTTATTGGATCAACATAGTCTTTGGAGATGATGGCGCCAAATAAACTCAATCAATAACATTCTACGCCTAACGCCGCGGCGGTGCCGGCCAAAATACTTCAAATATGACCATAGCCCTTCTATACTGTTAGTGTATATGTACCGGAAAATCATACGGAACGATCCACCATTGAAACTGAAGTTAAGGATTGCAATCAGAATGATTAATTGTAAGATCAACGTTGGGATTCCCTAAAAATATAAAAATAGCAATATTTGCGATATCGAAAGTTTGTGATTCTCGAAGAACGAGTTGATCCGAACATTAAACGATCATTGGCACGCTCGGAAGTGCCAAGCGAAACCATGGCTCACCATTAATATTTACTTTATTAATAACTTCAGTGAGTGGGACAATGAGCACGACGACTCCTGGCATTATTTCACGCCAAAATTTCAAAAATAAATACTGATACATATATAATATAGTGTCTAGTGTTTCTGTTATCACTAAGCTCTCGGGGGCTGTTGCCCTCGAACCCCCTATTTTAAGTCGGGGGGCTTCCGCTCTCCCCCTGCACTAAGCTGTTCTTTGTTTTAACGACATAATCAAAGTGCCTGTGACGCCATTCTGACGAGAGCCGTCTATAATTTCTAATTTCCTCTATAATGGATGCATTTTTTACTTTCGCATTTTTGTTCCAATTTTCTATATCTCAGGAACTATAGATCAGGTTTTGGCAGCGATCCAATGTATAAATGCTTCAATGATGAGACCTCATTTAAATAAGCCCGTCTCATCAGTTGTGGTAATTTGAATAAAAGTAACCATTTGTCAGATATTCACTTTTGAGATTTCACCATGTTCAAGGGGTCTACTATTTCAGGGTTTGGTTGTACGGCCTTCAATTCTATACATACTCATTCGAAAGGTCGTCAAAAATAGTTGCATGGTGGTACGGGGCTAGACGATATTAAGCGCAGCTTTACTCGTTTTAAGCCGAAAAGGAAGTTATTTCCCACTTTAAGCCATCAAAAATCCGACATTAATATAGCATCTGAGCAGGGAATAACTGGAACCGGAACCAGCAACCGGAACCGTCCATTTAAACCGGATCCGGAACCGGAACCTGGTCTTCGAAATTTATATATAGTAAAACAGATGATTTAAGAAATGAAGGTATAGTGGATTTAAAATGCATTAAAAATAGCTTTTACATTAAACTTAATGTATTGCGATGGTATTATTGCCTTTCTGAAACTTTAAAGAGACTGAGGAAGCTAATAATGTTTATTTATCGATCAAATATGTCCGCTTTTGGACATTCAGAGCAAAAAATGTCTTCCACTATATATACACCATTGCGCATACTGCGTCAAATCGAATGTGCTCACAAAGCTTGGAGCGTAGACTACACACTTTCGCTGTCTCCAGTCGCCTCCCTTTACTACACATACGTTACATGGTCTTCTGTAGGAAAGTTGAAACTGGACTTTTTAGGCTAGCGTTGGACAAACAGTGCCCGTCAGTTAGATCATAATGATGATAACTTTCTAATCAGAATGCTATAAATGAGACACACTGTGATGCTGCTCGCACAGTTTCAATAAATACAGTTCATTGCCAAGAAAGCAGTTTCTAGCTCCGTTGCAGATAACGTTAGTTTACTTCAATTTAGACTGATTTACCAAGTTTACAAGCGCACTGGCGGGTGCTTGACTAAATTTATGTTAGCCAAGCATACCCTAAGTACTTCTGCGTACGCCATATTCTGTTACCGAGTTGGACCGGTTTATATAATTCAAACGTATCCCACAGACTTCTGGATGTGTAAAATAGCTGCTACAAGCATCGACCTTGCTTTGATTTAACAAACTCCTGCAGGTTATTATGAAAAATTCCTGCTCAAATTATGTGCCCTGATTACGTTTCACACGGCCAATTGGTTAGTTAATCTTTTCTTTTGCTTGGTTGTATTGGAGCTTGATCATTGTATAATATATTGCATATGTTTGGATTACAGGATGAAGCAGAAACGTGGAAAATTTCAAACAAAATTTTTAATCCGGAATTCCGGTTCCGGTATGGTTTTTGCCCTTTGCCGGAACCGCAACCGGAACACGATTTTCACCGGGACCGGAACCGGAATTCTGTTAACTCCCTGCATCTGAGGTATAGCTGAAAAGGGGTTTTGGGGGTGAGAGATGACTGGGGATCCAGAGACTATGCGGACATAGCTGAAAAGATGGTGGGACCCTTCCCTGAGTTTTTCCCATTTGCGAAAGTATCACCTTGTTATTAGCTCACTACTACTATTTTGTAAATTTTAATTCTGGGTAACTTCATTGAAATCAAGGGACATATACGTTACGCAGCTATATGCAAATTGTAACATTGCGGCTGACCTAGTATTTGTTAATTAGCACGTATCCAATAAACAATAGTATGTTATCACGGCTAGTGACCTTGCAGCGTAAGGAGCTCGTTCAATAAGTGAAAACGGTATTCCATATTCATATTTGATTTAAAACATAACACGCGTTTTACGAGATTAAGTGGCGGCGTGGCCAAGTGGTTAGGGCGCCTGCCTCATAATCGTGAAGTGGGGAGTTCGAATCCATGATCGCGCTAATCTCCTTGGGCAAGGGACTCAGCCACAATTGCTTCGCAGTACCTATGCGTTAAACAGGTACTAGACTTTGGTCTAGGCGGATAAGACGATGGGTGGTGTAATGGGCAATCATCACGGCCAGCCTGCACACAATGCTTCGGCATAACAACCCGGATTGTCACCTAGTGCCAATTGCATCTTTATCCTTTATGAGATTCTCTATATCTCGAAAACATAGTACTGGCCTCTGACATTCTAACTCAGTTTTTATGTTGTCTTCAGTTGATGGATAGTGAGATGAGGATTAGGGGTCTGGGACATTTTTATTCTGGAACACATACTGAAAATATATTATTCTTGAAAGATGCCATTTGTAACTTCCTAGTTCAAGTTTTTATGTCAGTGGAAGAAAAAATAAAGTGTTGTGGGTGGTTTTTCAGTTTGTTTTGATTAGTGATTTTAGTGTATTTTCGAAGTATTATAGTCATTCCTAGACCGTGAAACGCCCCGGTAATCTTAATTTGGAATCTCAGCTTAGTCACCGAGAATAGGCAGCAACAATTAATCAGTTTTGCCTGGCTATGCTTGTAACTAGTGTTTTTAGACTATCGGCGTCATATTCCTTAAATTTTCACGATATTTGAACTCGATATTATTTATTTAGCGTTTGACGAAACGTGCACTAAATTTATTAATTGTCTCTCATTATGGTGCGATTAATGAACGACAGCCCGTCATCGCTCGAAGATTCTTGCTTGGACTCTGTTTGTGCGAGGATTTGTAGTTTTGCTGTGGCGTTCGACAGGATATCGGACGAGTCTGGCACTAACGACGAAGCAGCCACCACCGAGCACTCATTTCGAAACAACCATTGTCTTGACGATAGTGTTAATAAATTGAGATTACAGTCGAGTCGTAGCGACAACGATGCATCCGATAATGAGGCTGGCGGGAGTGATAGAAATTTGCCGGTTAAGAGTTCCGTCTCAGGTCAGTTGTTGTTTTGAACACATGTTCGTTGTTATAATAGACAAAGTTATGATTATAAGTACTTATTACAAGTTTTGTACAATATTGTATTTAGCCTTATTCAACTTCATTGCCATATTCAAATGTAGTCTATCGTTCAAAGCGTGCGTGGTGAGGGGTAGAATCCCAGTGTAAACATAAAGAGCCAAGAGCAAAATAGTTTGTGAGGTTCACAATTACAGTCGGTTTTCCAAAGCGCCATGATCAGAGTTTGGGTTATTGTAACCAGACTATTATATATTAGCTGGCCTGTCCATTCGCTGAAAATTTTGCTGGGGCATGAAATGGGGTACACCTTGGTTGGTTGAACTCTGGCTTTTCCAAACAACCAAAATTATACCTATGGAATGAAATAGGGGTCTCCTAGATGGAACTGGGCTGTTGATAATACCTAGGGAGGAGACGATTTCCCAGTTCATCGGGGGTGGGGAGAGGGCCCATAGCTTCAAATATGTGTATTTTAACGACTGCTGCAGTTATGATATGTTACAAATTAAAATTTAAACTATTTTGGCCCTTTAGGGAAAATTTTGTGATTTTTTAACCAAAACACCAAAAATATTCGCATATATATTTTTTATAAACAAAACAAAAAATTGTCAATTTTCAGCCGCACAGGAAAGTACTAGGTGACATGAGCTGGGGAGAAGCGAAAGCTTACCTGAGGGCTGAACTGGGGGATATCAAAATACATGGGGTCTCATCCCATTTGTAGAAGCGACGAACGGGGGGCTTCGAAATTACAGTTTTCATAGTTCTGTGTTTGTTGCAAAAAACGTTAAAATATATTGTTAAATGATCTCCATTGAGGTTAATAGCAACTTTTTTGTTATCTAATTTTTATCTTCGGCTAGGTCATATTTTTTCAGCAGGCATAAACTTTCCAATGTTCCTAAAACATAGTTTTGAGAGAGAAGCGAAATTGCTCAAATAAAACTCGTGATCAAGCCCTGGAAGTCACAGCGGCAAGCTTTAAAAAGTAAACAAGCAGAAAAGTGACTTGCAAACATTTAAAACTTTGGCAAATTTGGAACCACCAACTTTGTATACCTGTTCGCTACTGTAGCGGTTTAATTTGATTTTGTCATGGCAGATCAATCTTGTTTTAGCAAAAAACCCTAGTAAGAATACTGGCAGTAATGTAAGGTCAATGTTTTAGCAATAAATGATGATATATTGTGTGCATAGCGAAACAGTCTAGGATTTGAGCTGATTTGTCGTAAAGTGGAATTGTTTGCGTGATGGTGGTCTGTTTTTGTATTTTTTTCAGGTGATCAGGTCACTATTGAGTCTCATAGTTTTTCTCTCGACTCCGATAGTAAACGAAGCCCTGACACTGCAGCGACGAGCTCTAGTCAGGCTAGCGTTTCTGTTTCGATTCTAGAAGAGCACGCGTTGGTTCTACCTTCGGGCCTTAGTGACCGCTTGCTCGAACGATTATGTGAGCGTGGACGACTAACGCCAAAGGTGATGAAGCAGCTGACTCGCGTTCGTGGAATACGGCTGCGGAACCCGGTGTTTTTCGACAGCACATCGATTAATACGAACGACTTTGAGGTATTTTGAGGCATAGACACGATAATTTTCTAATCAAACGGGGATAATTTTACAAATTAGATATTTTTGAGATTTGTTTTTTCTATACGATATTTAGACATTTTACGTATATAACAGTTATATAGTTCGTTTGCAATTCTGTTCAGGTATGCGCGTGTGAATAAAATATTGGTACGTATTCGATAATAAAGACACAAGTCGACCAGTTTGCTGATAGTTCCCACATTGACACGAATACCAATAATTGATGAACTGTAGTCTTTCTAGGTCAAAAGTGCTGAATTAAGTAAAATTTTACTTGTTATCGCTTATGTACAGTGATGGCCTTATTGTATAAGTTAAAATATTAGCAGTGCGTGTGTTACATAATATTTAAATATGAAATAAATATTGGCAGAGAAGTGGAAGAAGACAAATGAGGATAAAATACCTATTTTCTTATTTCTGAATTTCATATAAATTGTAAAAGTTGTAGCATTAATGGGTTAATTTCTTATGCTGAGATGGAGAAATTTCGACTATTGGAATTTAGGCGATTGGTTCTCCCTGCTTGGTTACGAGAGTTTGAAAAGCGACTTTTCAGAGCTTAAATTACTAGTTGTTTAACCAAGGTTATGTGTAATCGCCGATAGCTTTGGACTTTGTAGCGATTGTACTGGGAATCGCTCAAATTTTCACGATATATGCGCTACGTGATTTTTGATGTAGTTGCTTTGGATTTCGCCCATATAACACGATGTGTAAAGGAGTTAGGAAGACGAAAGGGAAGAAGCTGTCATCGTATACTAGTAACTAGCAAGCGAGGGTGAAACGGAGCGAGCGTAGTTTCATTTTTGAATTATCATTTTGTTCACTTGTAACATTTTGTGTTTGATGTATATACCACTCTAAAATCGCTTGAACCCTGAATACATGGAAATTCCTAAAACCTCGTCGACCCTAAACCCATCGAAAACAACTGCAACGCATCAAGTATTTGTATTGATCTCTAAATAGCCAAACCATCGTATTCATCTTACCGGCAAACCTATGTAGACAATTCTTGATGACTTGTGCACAATACTTAACCAAACAACTGAAGACAGACTATATTCCGGAAATCAGGTTCATTGACCCTAAACCCATTGAAAATCCATGAAAAGGCTGTAAATATGCTCGCTGCACTCAACATAACCAAATCATTGTATTCAGCCTTAAGAAACACTTGTATAAGCCATTAGTGATGCCCGGCATGCAATACATAATCAATCTATCAAGAAAAAAGAAAAACACACTACATTTTGGAAATCAAGTTCGTCGGCCGTAAAACGGTTGAAACTCCATGAAAAGGTATAATATAATCGAATTGGACTCTAAATGGCAAAACCATCGTAGCCAGCGTATAGAACCACATTAGCACTCATTGTAAGTTAAAACAAGCAATAATACAACGAAATTTGGTATGGCCGGATTGGCAAAGATCCCTAAAACGATTTTTTTTGGCATTTTGACCTGGAAGATGGGCTCGGACTATTTTGTGATCAACTAAACGGTACATCCTCATTACGTTTGCTATAGAACAAATGATTTATCAAAATCCATCCATCCGAAAATGAGTTACAAAGGACAGAAACGGACAAAAAATTATTTTCACGATTTACCTCTAAAGCTTTCAGCGGAAACGCCGCTCGCGTCGAGCGCATCGTTTCAATAACTTGAGATTGACTGCACCGAACTTTTCAAATTTACTTTAGAGTATATAGTGATATTTTCAAAGGAGGGTCATTTCACGCTACGATGTCCTTTTGCCCCAGAAAAAATGACTAATGACTTTTTTGGCTCCGATTATATATCTTCATTTTTACACCATATGACCAAAAAACGTCAAGGATCCGTAATTTGAGGTCGTTATAGTACATTTTTAACCGTTTTTATGCTATGGCTTCCCAAATACCACCCCCTGCTGCTCAGCAAGGTACCATAAAATGGCCTCTGGTATGCTCCAGGTTGCATCTAGCATCGATTTTGTGATCGTATCTCGTGCAGCCCGTCAGCGAGGTCAAAATGACGTTATGCGGAACTCCGTATATCAAAAACTAAGCTTTTTATGCCTATTCTTGGGTCAAATTTAACACTGTTAAAATACGCGGGTGCCGATTTATACCGGTTATTAAATGGAAACGAAGCGGCCATAAACGGTAGCTATTTATATCGATAGTTTATCCTGGGGGAAGTTTTATGCAAAAAAATTCAAAACATACCTTTTGGCAGATATGTTAGAATGCCGGAAGTAGCTGATGGTCGGGGGGATAAAATGTGAAATGGCCAATTCGACCGTGTTTAACCAGCATAGTTAACTTGAAAACGGTATGTAAGATATTCTACACCACAATTTCCACTATGAGGGTACAAAATGGCAGCCCATATCAACTGCCAGTGTACATGCCTGCGACCATGGTCGGGGACGGAGATAAATTTAGAATTATTTCAAAAAAATTATTTTGCGACATATGTCGTCCAAAGGTATTGCCACAATGTATTATGAACCAAAAGCGTGAAATTTTCTCGAAATACCATCGTATGTTCGATTTTTCCGCATTTTGGTGGTGGTCGGGGTGGGTAAAAGCCTGAGATCAACAGGTCGGGCGCGAGATAGAGCTCAGGTCGTTTCATCATTCGCTTCGTGATTGGAAAGAACCATAACAGACAAATTAATTGACTTCTACTGACCCACCATACCCCTAACTAGCAACGGTCGGGGGGGGCAGGGGTAATCAAATGTGCTAAAATCGACCTTTTGTCCCTAGCGCTGGGGTAACTAACAGCAAGCACCTGGGTTAATATTTTTTCAAAAGGCACCCAGGGGACAGGTATGATATATGAACAACGTTTATGTACCATGCATAAGTAACGAGCAATGACCAAAAAAAGAATTTGGTCGGAGGGGGGGTAAAACTGGGGTTCATGCCATATCGACAGCTGTCACTCTCCATGATTGGAGTAAATTTGAAAATCGTGCAATTAAAAATGTTGTGTAGACCTGACTAATCCTGCATAGAAAAAAATTTGGCCATAACTTCGAACACGGAGCCACGACACTACCTGAAAAAAAGAGGTCGTAAAATTAGTCATTACGATGTTTGTCAATTTGGGACTTATGTGGATGTCCAGCCTCTTACGGCGTGCGTGAAGCCGAAAAATTTTTTTGTTTGAACTAGCTAACTAATGACGCTTCCTAGCGCAAATAATATTTTCACCAGTTCCCTGCTCGTTTATGTGTTACTGGCCAAATTATCCGGTTTTACCCCCCCCCCCGACCAAAAGGTCATCGTAGCGTGAAATGATCCAGGATTATAGTCGTCTGGTTCGAACAATATGAAATAGGTTCTTTGAGATGATAGTATACTGAATTACAGAATAGTCAGGGTCGTAGCCAGAAACTTCTCTACGGGGTACACTGGATTTGCTAGGTGGGATACACCTTGAATGCACTTGGGGTTCATAAACTTGTTACTGGGCTTTCCTGTCATTCTTAACTTGGCAGGGTGGCACGTCCCTGTACTCCTTGCCTACGCATCTGGAAATCGTGCTTGCAAAATACCCAAAGATCGCTATAGAATATCTGTATATATATGAAAGAAAATAAAGCCATTCGTATACCCATTACACACTTCTAGATTGCCTGTGTCGCCTTTAGCAATTATAATTTTAGATTCTCAAGGAGCATAATTTACAGTCGTTGGAGCTCCGTAATCTCAACGTGGACGTTCATAATATCGTATCGCGGCATTTGTCCGACGACAGTAAACAAGCGCTGGTACGACTGGACGTGAGCGGAACGCTGAAGCATATCCAGTCGATCCGGACGAGTAAGTGTGTCATTATCGCGTTGAGGTCCTTTTTTTCCGATGGCATCACGCCAGATTTAATAGATAATAACCAGGGGATAACCGGAGCCGAACTTTACCGGAACCGTCCATTTCAACCGGAACCGGAACCTGGTCTTCAAAGCTTATATATATAGTAAAACACATAAAGGGAGAAATGACGGTATAGTGGATTTACAATGTATTCAAAATAACTTTTACAATAAACTTAATGTATTGCATTATTGCTTTTCCGAAACTAAAGAGACTGAGGAAGCTAATAATGTTTATTTATCGATTTGGTTTTGGAACACCCATAGCAAAAAATACATTCCGCTATACACCCTTGCTTCTACTGCGTCAAACTAAGTGTGCTTACAGAGCATGGAGCGTAGAATATACACCTTCGCTCTGTTTCCAGTCGCCTCCTTTACTACACATACGTTTGTTACATGTTGTGCTGTCGGAAACTTGAAAGTATTGGTTTATATGGTTCTAAGAAAAAATAATAGAATGGAATTTTCTGATTAGTAGTCAGAGACACTGTTTAGGCTAGCGTTGGGCAACCAGTGCCCGTCAGTTCTATGATAATGATGATAACTTTCTAATCACAATGCTATAAATGAGACAAACTGTGATACTGCTTGCACAGTTTCAATAAATACAGCTCATTACCAAGGACTTAGTTTCTGGCTGCGCTGCAGATAACATTACTTTGCTTCAATGTAGACGGATTTACAAAGTTTAAAAGCGCACTGGCTGGTGCGTGACGCAATATATGTTAACCAAGCTTACGCTAAGTATTTATACGTAATCCATACTCTGTTACCGAGTTGGTGCAGTTTAATTCGAACATATCCCGCAGACTTCTGAATGTGTAAAATAGCTGCTACAAGCATCGACCTGGCTTTATTTTGTTAACACACCCCTGCAGGTTAAGATGAAAAATTTCTACTTAGGTTTCACACGGGAAATTGCTGCGTTAATCTTTTCTTTTGCTTCGTTGTATTGGTGTGTGATCATTGTATATATATTATAGTTATATTTGATCTTTGTATATATAGTACAAAGATATATTTGGACCACAGATGAAGCAAAAAATGTGGAAGATTTCAAACAAAATTTTTAACCGAAATTCCGGTTCCGGTATGGTTTTTGTCCTTTGCCAGAACCGCAACCGGAACACGATTTTGGCCTGAACCGGAACCGAAATTCCGGTTACTCCCTGATCATAAACATTTCGGCATTTTTTGATCTTTTCTTTGAGTGTAGCGACATTTTAGCTTTCAAATTATTGCGGCGATTTAACTTGGTCGGATGATTTGGCTGTAACCAGTTTTTTACAACCGGATTGGGCGTGACTGTTTGGATACTGGTATTTTTTTTACCAAAATGAGTTGTTTAAAATTAAATGTTCATGATAAATACCACTATGTTTTTTTCGAAACAAGTGATATGGACCCAAAAGTTATATACTATGACTAAGCGGAACCTGGTCTTACTAATTTATATATAGCAAAATAAATTGACGAAATAAAAATATGCTATGACTTTCATATGTGTAGAAAATACCGTTGAACTAAATTATTATGATCGTGTCTGAAAGTGCTCAGTAAAAGTTAGAGAATTTTTCGGCCATTGGTTTATTTATCGATCGATATGGCGTTTTCCGGTTATTCGTAGTCAGTTGGTACGGACGACAACACCTTCCATAACAACGTCTTACTCAACTGAGTGCGGTCGAAGAACGAGGTGGAAATGTTGATCTCTGCTTCAAAACTAAAATTGTTGGAATTTCTGGTTCAGGTTCGTTGTGTAATTGAGGCAAGCGGTCATGTTAACAAACAAAAATCAGACTACAGTGTCACAATAGCAAAAACCCGATTCCTGGCTGCGTTGCAACATGGACCGTACTTAGATTTCAAATTATTGGTTAGATGGATTACAATTATTGCACTGGCTGGTGTTTGAAGCAATTTATTTTAGACGGGCTAGCAGCAATAAAGCGTATTATGAGATCGATATGCTGAAGTTGGTGTCGGGTTAAAGTTGTTAATTATTTGCGATTTAATTCTCTAAGCAAGCCATACTCCTTCTGTAGTCGCTTAAACAAGCTCAATTTGAATTTTGAACGTAACTCTTTGGGTCAAGCAATCGCCATAAGCATCAGCGTGCAGTTGTTTTGTTAACAAAGTTAATAACGTGAATAATTCTTACAGAAATAAAACAAGCAAGTCTGACGGGAAATAGTTTTATACGGTTATTTATTGAACGCGAATTTTTTGGTTTAGAGCAGAATTTACCATTTGTATGTTTAGACCGAAACTGGAGCAAAAAAGCGGATGATTTTAATAACAGGAATACCTGTTCAGGTGTAATGTTTGCCTTTGTCGGAACCGGGATACAATTTCATCTGCGAAGCGGAACTGCATCTGGAATTCCGGTACTTCGCTGATATAAATAGCTTGGAATGCACTTCTTTAGACTCAGTGTTCGATTGTAGCCCCGTGCAAGGAGAATTCTAATGAATATTTGATAGTTTACTTTCTGTTTTTGTTTTATAGAATTTGGAGCAAGTCAACCGGACGTTAGTTGTTTATGGTCTATTTACAGTGCCTAAATGTCAAACGTATTGTTCAAATTTTGTTTTTGGCTCGGAAGTATTAAAGTCATCGGCAGTATTAAAGTATCAAGCTGTTTTGACAATATGATACACAATTGATGACAATTTCCGTGAGCAATAAATACTGTGCCATTGACATTGTAAAATTGAACTGAAGGCACTTCGATCGATCTATTATTAGTGCTATTATAGTTATTATTACTACCAATTAGGGTTTACATATGATTGTAAGTGCCCCATTCCGCAATAGGCATTTCTGGCAAGATGCGATCGAGAGACGCAAAGATACCATAGTCACCTCGTGTAATACGCCAGATTTGTTCTTGTTGATATCCAACCGGTCGTAAATAATGTTCCGGTGCAAGATATGGCGGTGCCCCGAAATACGGTAGACACGATCGATAGCCTGCATATAATCTACGCATCCGATTGTCAGCAGTATCCACTTGTGCTGCGAAGAATCGGTGGAATTGCCGTTGATGCTGTTCCCAACCGGGTTCCAATCGCGCTCGCCGGCGGTTTGCAATGTTCAGCCATTGATTTCGCCGCGGATGTTGATCCATACTGGTATCCTGTAATAACCTAATTTGGATTTCCAAATCCTCTAACGTACGACCAACAGTTTCGAGTGCATCCTGCAGATGGGCCCCAAATCGACCATTCCATGCTTTTACTCTTTTCCGAATGCGCGACCCGTAGACATTTGTACCTTGATGTACCTTGATCCGCCAACAGCCATGAGCTTTCCATTTCCACAGATACCAGGCAATTCCAAAACTGATGGCAGGGAATGCCAGTGACTAACACTGGCAGCACGTTGTTGCCTGCAATTAGCAAAAAAAGAACGAGAGCACAGGTCCTATGGATTGGGTAGATGCCCAGAAGTGTGGAGCTGCCGCTTGAAAATGCTAAGGGAGGGGGCGGTGACCACGTTTGCAGTCAAGTTGTTCCATTTTTCGACAACTCTAAAGCTGAAAAAATGTTTTGCTGCATCGAGACGTGCAGGGTATGGGTGCCTTATTTTGAATGGATGACCCCGGGTTCTGGTGTCGTTGTGAAGAACCACAATATTCTCAACATCATAGTCAAAATGATTGTTAAACAATTTGTAGAGCAAAATTAAGTCTTGACGCAATCTGCGCGTTGATAGTTTTTGTAAGCCCAAAAAGTTCAGTCGCTCGTCGTAATTTAAGTCCCACAGACCCCAAACGCGTTTAGTAGCAAATTTTTGGACTTTTTCGAGTAGGTCGATGTCGCGGACGAGGTGTGGGCTCCACACTTCTGCACAATACTCTAACTTAGAGCGGATGAGGCTTTTAAATAAAGGCAAAAACACAGCTTTACGTATAGGTTTAAAAATGCGCAAAATGGCAAATACCATTTTGTAAGCCGATTGAACTACATGAACAACGTGTGGTGAAGCTTTCAAGTCACATGAAAATACAATCCCAAGGTCATTAACAGTCTCAGCAGCAGTGATATCTATTCCGCCCATTTGATAAATTGTTTTTGGGTTATTATAGCCAAAATGTACAGCTTGACATTTGTTGAGATTAAATGTAAGAAAATTGTCTGCTGCCCATTGATTAGCAGCCAAAATATTGCGTTGAAAGTTAATAGAGTCTCTTTCAGCATTGTTTCGACATATTTCAGCAGCAATGCGAGTATCGTCTGCGAACTTGCCCACAAAGCAGTTTATATAGCTATCGAAATCATCGATATAAAATAGAAAAAGCATTGGTGCTAACACTGTTCCTTGTGGAACACCACTAAGGACTTGTATAGATTCAGATACTGTGTTACCCACTACAACGCGCCGACTGCGGCCGCTCAAAAAGTTTTTTATGAATCGAAGCAAAGAACCTCGTATGCCGTAGGCGTCCAGTTTTAAAAGTAAACGATGATGAGGGACTTTATCGAACGCTTTCGATAAATCTAAATACACACAGTCGACAAATTTGTTACCATTCACAGCTTTAGTAACAAAATATTTAAAGTGTAGCAATTCCAAAGTCGTAGTTCGACCAGCGGTAAACCCAAACTGAGGTGAGTGAAAGAGCTGATTATCAGCAATAAAATGGGCCAATTGCTGTTGAACAATTTTCTCAATAATTTTTGACACACTCGATGTTAAGCTGATTGGTCTATAGTTATCAACCTGGGTACGTGGTCTTTTTTGTACAACGGTACAACATGAGCTACACTCCAATCCGCTGGAAATGAGTCAGAGACGAATATTAGCTTAAACAATTTACATAGTGGGCCAGCCAAAACAGCTGCACTGTTTTTTATGACACAGTTAGGTATCTGATCTGGTCCTGGAGAGGCTTCCACTTTTGCTTTACAACAAATACGGTAGATGTCCAATTCATTAAATATAATATCAGTTAATTCACTCACCCCATTCCGGGGAGTCGCTGGACCACTGCCAGTAGCATTAGAAAATACAGTTGAAAAGTGAGTGTTAAAAATATTGGCACATGCCAAGTTATCAGATATTAACACATCGTTGCTAATTAAAGGTCCACAGCTTGGCTCACTTCGCAAGCATGAACGTGCATATGACCAGAATTGTTTTGGGTGACTACCAAGGTTATTGGCCAAATCTGCTTGATAGCGGGCTTTTGCCCGTAGCACTACGATGTTGGTTAAGTTGACGATCTGACGATAATTTAACCAAGAGACATGACTCCTTGACCGCTGGAATGACCGATACGCGTTTTTTGGCGACGTATAGCAGCCCAAACATTATTATTTGCCCAAAGAGGGCGCCGACTATTTCGTTCAATTGTTACTAATGGGCAAAATTTATCTATAGCTGATATAATACTTAGTTTCAGTGTTGACCAACCGACTTCTACCGTGGATGGAGAATAGTTTGCTAGCTTATCAGATAGAAATCGGTTGAATTTACACCAGTCAATTTTTCGCCAACAACGCCGTTGACGTTTCAGAGTTACAAATGCTGATAAATTATTTAATTCAAACAACACAGACAAGTGATCACTAGTGCTCAAGGGTGGTCCTATTTCAAAACCACCTACGAGATCGGTCCTATTACAAAAAACTAAATCCAAAATATTGTCATTATGTGTGGGCGACAAAACTAGTTGCGATAGTCGATTTGCCAGTATAATATTCATGAAAGAATCATGCGTTTTTGGCCAGGTCAGATTGGCCCAGTTTATTGCAGGATAATTAAAATCTCCGCCAAGTACGATATTATCGAAGTTACCAATGTTGCCCAGCATTTGAAGAAATTTGTCATCGTTATCGTTACTAAGTGGAGCTCTATACACGCACATTACCAGTAGTTTCAAACGGTCTATTTCACAAATACATGCAACCGCATCACTATATGCAGTTAGGTCAATAGTAGAAACATACGAGTTTATGCGTTGATTTATATATAAGAGCACACCACCACCACGTGTACCACGATCACTACGATAACATTTGTAATTTAAAACGGAAATTTCAGGCTCATCTACACCTTCGTGGCACCAAGATTCCGTAATCACTACTATCGCTGGGTTTTTTTTCGCACATAGTAGCCGCAGAGCATCCATTTTATGAACAATCGACTGAGCATTTATCAGGACACATTTATTGACAGTTTTGTTGCATGAGGTCGCATAGATAGAATTATTGTCACTAATATAGTTAGATGGGTTATTGAAAAAGTTATTGTTTATTTTGTTTGCAGCCTCACTAGCAGCACTGGAGCATGAGTACACAGATGCACATTGCTCTGTAGGCGAGGTTGCACTTACCTTAGAATACGAAGCTAGTTTTTTGAAACCACTATACGACCGCAAAATATACGAACATTCTCGCCAGCCGTTTTACGATGCTTAAATTCATTATACAACTTGAACTCTTCCTCACGCTGCATTTTAGTTAAGTCTCGTTTTATGCTACATTTCTTAAAACGAAAATCCTCGCAGTCCTTTAATTTACCTACATTTCGCAATATGCTACCGACGTCAAATCTTGATTTAAATATTATTTTCAACGGCTGTATCTTGTTACCTTCCTTTTTTCCGATACGTAACATCTTATCTATGCAAACACTTTTAGGATCTGTGCCCGTTGCCAAAAGCAGCTGAGCAAAGACATCTTTATCTGGCGTCTCACCACTATCAAGATTGAAGATAATCAGTTTGTTTTCACGGGACCGGCGATCCTCAATTTCCGTGATTACGGCAGAGAAGTCGGTGGTACCGCCCCCGTCCCCGTTTGGTGATAGACGAGATGACCGAGCTGCGGTTTCGACAAGTTTTTGATTGAGCTCGTCAATTTTTTGTGAAAGTTGTTCAATCTTGACAGTATTAACGTTAATCCCACTCATCATGTCTTTGACAACCGGATGACAACGCACACAGGTCCAAAATACCTGACTTGTAGGTTTGGCAAGCTCCTTGTACAACGCATGAGTGACGTTCGCGCATGATATATGGAATTCGAGTTTGCACAAGCTGCACTTCACAAACACATCTCCGGCGTCGACATTGATAGGCAGGTTGCATGAAGCAGCACAACAATTTGATGGAACATCAAGGCTAACCATTGAACGAGTAGAGATTACAGGCATTTATAATGTATAAAATTACAATCTGAATAAATACATTTCCTGGGTGTCGCTCCATAACTCCTACTTGTCGATGCATTTCGCTGAAGTTGAAAAGTAGCAGAATAGGAAAAGGTGTACGATGCATTATATCAGTATTGTTCAACGTTTTATGGTACAGGTTGAAGCGAATGCGGCTGACTAGCACTTGCAGAATAACCTGAAAAATTTGATTCGCACCCATTTTTACCAATTTCGTTTGGAAGTATTGAAAGACCGTGAGTCCTATACGTTCCACGGTAAAGATGTAATCAACTGTTCGAACAGGCTGCGGTAACTCTGCAACCATTTGATAGAAATGAACGCGCAACTGGTTCAAATATCCATTTTCAGTTCGTGTGAACGCATTGGGCGTATACATCGGTCGCCATTGTAACAGATACGGTAGCAACGGTGCATGATGAAGTTCTTCTGCATCTGGTTGGTTCTCGTAATCATGAATCCAGATCGCATCTTCAGCAGCTACTTGATCTGCCTCAATTACTGGTTTTTCTTCATTGACGGGTTCTTGAACTGTGTGATATTTTATCGATGACGATTGAGTCGACGTAGACGGCTGGTGAAAACCATGCGTTCGCGGTCGAGCACCCAATCGTGCTGCGTCTTGCTGCGATACCGGTAACGGTTGAGTGTTGTCGATAGTAACTCTCAATTGCGCCGGTTGTTTCGTTACCGGAAACGTTTCCAGCAATTGCAATTCAGTCGATGGTTCCCGCAATAGTGGAGTGCGTTTTCGTCGTACAATTGGTTGTTGGCGTGCTTCTATTTGCGCTAGAATTCGCTCGGCTTGTTTCACCAGATCAAACGGTTTACGTTCCAGAGCAATGTTAGGATGGGTTCGCTGCTTCCTCGTAACTGGCTGCCTATCGCTATCACGCCCTCCAGAATCTAGCGTAAACGTAGTGTCACTGCTGGATTCGGAAGAAGATTGACGTCGTCGCTTTGCCTTCCGTGATTGTTTCGCTTTTTCCCGTTTTGGCGGACCCGTCGCTGTAACCACGTCTGTCTGAACTGTCATATCCGCCATAGCGGGTCGATCGTGTAAGTGAACCATTTGCGCCGTCTGATCGCGAATGCATTGTTCCAACGTAGTAATGCGAACACGATATTGGTCGATACTTGTTTGCATGGTTTGAGTTTGTCGTCGTGATTGCGCCGCGTCTTGATGCGCTTGTGCGTGAGCGTTTTGTGACTCTTGCAAAGATTCTTCCAATTCGGTGACACGTCGTTCGTTAACAGCATTAACTTGCTGCAACTGTACCAGTTCCGCTTGAATTTTTATTGTATGCTCATCATTACTTCGACATACCGCTGGTATAGTTTGAATAGCATTACTTGGCATAAACCAGCTAGTAGGTCGTGTGCCATCAGGCATATCCGCTTGTAATCGAATTTGCGTGAAACCTTGTTGTCGTCGAGTTCGAAATGTACGACTAATGGGTATGTCGATATTATCGATTTCCGGGGTTTCCGCGTGGATTTCCGGTTGACCGTCGTCATTTAGCATTCGCCGCACCGGAATAGATAATTCCACCGCTGTCGAGCATCCGGTATGATGATCTTGTCCATCGCAGCAATCTGTAGCAGCATGATCTGGACATAACAATCTGCGACAATTTGAGCATTGTACATATGGTACAGCAATGCAAATATCACGTAACACGTGTTTAGCCTTACTCCAGACCCACCGTCCAAATGCACAATGACCGATAGCGGTAGATTGACTGTGACACCCATGTTCGGTGATGTGTCCGCGACAGAATCCCAGACGACAATGTGCACAACAAAATATAGTCATTCGCGGACAGGTTGTTATTTGACACCGCTCGTTGGTTTCTGGGGGCCAAATTGGTTGTCGTCGAACAACAAATAGTGGTTCATTTTGACCTATTTCGCCAAGCAAATCTTGCAACCCATTTCGTTGCAGGTTGGAATTGATCTCTGACAATTGACCTGAAATAATTGCTCCCGATGGTTCCACAGACTCCGAATTCGACTCTGTAGTTACAGCATCCATAGTAGTGACTGGTACCACTGACGCTGTTGACTGCATAATCGGAGGTACCCAAGCACTAGAAGCCAATGGTGCTAATGCATAAGGTATAGTACTCGTCTCGGACGCAGCTGATGATAACACATCCATTGAAGTAAGAGCACCAGGAAAACTGTGTACCATAGTTCCCGTTGAAGTCGTTGTAACCGTCGGAAATTGTAAAGTCGAAAGATACCCAGCCGAAGCACTAGATACAGGCCAATTAGAAACATTCGCTAACCCCGTCGCTGGCATAGCGTTTATCCGAGTAATAGCTGGCGGTGGTACAGTAAATGCAAGAGTACCCAACGGTCCCATCACCGGAGGGATCGCACTAATTACATTCGGGGTATCATGTGACGGTAACGATGGATGTTGCACAAATGTTCCGGATGTTTCCAATGCCAGATTTGCTTGTATTTGCAAGTTACTTGAAACTACCGTTGTGGCATAGCCGGGTGCCGTGCCACTCGTAGACGTTAGATATGATTGATAATCCGCTGGCACGGTGTCGATTTCGAACCATTGATCAACAAAAGTTGAGTCATCCATATCATTAGCTGATCTCATCGCTACATCTTCCGTAGAAATAATGTGACCCATTTGTTGTGATACCACCTGAGGTATTTGTTGACCAGACGTTGCCTCAACCCGAACCGGATTGTCACTAATACTCACTGCTGCAACAGCTTCGTGTAACCGATTCGCGCTAATAATTTGATTAGCAGCTTCATCACCATCTTGCGATATTGGAGATAAATCTCCCGATAATCGTTGCGCTAATTGGTCAGGAACACCTTGTTGCTGTTCACCCGCTGACGTCGCTTGCGACGACGATTGCGACGCGATTGATTTTACTGGTTCTAGTGCTTTTTCAGCTGGTTTTTGTGTTTCGCAGCTGCACCAGATTGATCCATTATTTCGTCAACGATTTCCAAACCAGGACTAGATTCCTCCGAAAAAGTTGTTCGTTCTTCTCGTCGCCGAGCGTCTTCCCTTTCCTTTTCTATATGATGTGCGTAATCGGACAGCAAGACAGGTCCTGGATGTTTGCGACGTTGGTCCTCGATGACGCCGTATCGCAATGACTCACTCATAGTTTTGCTTTTAGCGGGAGTCAATAATTCACCGCGCAGGCTAATATCAGGTTGTGGCATTTTCCATGCGCGTTGATATTTCGGCAATACTGCAGCCCAACGAATTCGTTCCGAAGTATCCAATACGATATACATATGTTTGACATCTAGTTCATCCGGTTCTCGAACATAGATCATCGGATACGAATGATGTTCCGGAAAATCTTTATTGGTTCGTTGGCACATGTCGAACTACCGTGGCATAAATATCGTTTCGACTTCCGGATATTGGTCTGCTTTGTCGAAATCGAATTTTATTTGCGGAACTTTGAAATAGTCGGTTGGTAAGAATGTCCAAACTAGATCTTTCATCCAATCTCGTACATCTTCCACTGTTTTTATTCCGCCGTCAAGCGTAGATCGTTCCTCCGCAGCCATAACGGTTAAATCCGGTATTAGTGCGTCCATTGCCGCATAGACGATAAACTCGCGATAGGGAACGCGTTTCCGTGGAGCGAGTTTACGATATCCTTTCACTTTCTTCTTATATTCCTTAGGCGGCGGTGGAAAGTAATCGTGAATGGTGTCTCCGAAGACGCGCATTGCTAGATCACCCCATGGTGTCATAGCTGGTCGCTCTTGGTACAACGTTTGCCTAAATAGTTCATCCAACCGATTACTCTTCGGTGCATATTGCTCATGCTCATATCGCATTTTCAGCGCCTGAAGATCGAGCCAATGATCAGCGTCGAGTGGTGCTTTTCCGCGCAAGATTTCGAGACGCGATAGATAATGTCGATCACAATGTCCCGCCCACGTGATAATATATGTTTTGTTTTTTTTTTTTGTTTTGTTTTTTTTGTTGTTTGTTTTGGGGTTGTGTGTTTTTTTTTTTTTTGATTTGTTTTTATTTGTTTTTTTTTTTTTTGATTTTTTTTTTTTTTGTTATTGTGATGGATGTTTATTGTTTTTTTTTTTTGTTTGTTGGTTTGGGTGTTGTGGATATTTTGTGGGATTTTTTTTTTTCGTTGTTGTATTGTCGGTATGAATATTGGGTGTGTTGTTCGTGTTTGTTTGGTGTGTGTTTGTTTTGGGTGTGTTTTATAGGGTATTTAGGTTTTAGTTTTTAAGAGGTAATTATGTTATTGGAGTGATTTTTGGTAATTTGGCTTGGTTTTTTTTTCAACCTTGTTTTTTTGTTTTGTTTTTTTTTTTTTTTTTGTGTGTGTTTTTTTTTTTTTTGTTTTTTTTATTTTTTTGTTCTTTATTGTTTTGGTGTTTGTGTGAGTTTTGGTTCTTGTTTGCTCTTGTTGGGTGTCGTGGCTGCGCATATTTGGGTGGGCTTCGCTGTCGTTCTTGTTCGTCGGTGGTTGTCGTTCGGGGTGTGTGTGTTGCCGGGGTTTTTCCGTGCTTGGCGTTTGGGGGGTGGGCTTTTCTCTCGGGTGTGTGTTATGTGGGGTGATTTATTTTTGCCCTTTTGGCAGTTTTACATAAAAACGTTTTCTTATCTCAATACCCCTCTATTGCTGATTCACAGAATAATGCGCCCGTCTACTCGAAAATTTTTGTTACATACAACATGTCGTATGTAACAATGTTACATACGACATGTCGTATGTAACAGTGTTACATACGACATGTCGTATGTAAGTGTTACATACGACATGTCGTATGTAACAGTGTTACATACGACATGTCGTATGTAACCGTGTTACATACGACATGTCGTATGTAACAGAGTTACGAACGACATGTCGTGTGTAAGTGTATTATATAATACATGTCGTATATAACGCTGGGGTGCCTGCAACTTCCGTCCTAAATTGTTTCGCGAAATAGATTGTGACCTTACGTCTCAAAATGTCCTTGAGGGACCCTTAACCCCCTAAGCTACGCAACCGCCCGTCGTGTGCGAAAAATTTCACAAATTCCATAAAAATTGCCCAAAGCTGGGGTAATATTGTGTCTTTAAAGGGGGCGGGGGGTCGTCAGCCATTTTCAGCACCTCCCCGAAGATCTTCCTCTCTGTCCAGGCGGCCTCTACCACTGAAATGTGTTGTGATGCTTATCTTTGGCTTAGCCAGGAACACTAAGTTTTGTTGCTGAATTTCATCAATAGTATTTAGCCGTCTGTTCGCGAGCAAAGCAGGACAAGATTTACACGGCATCGATACCGAAACGCTAAATTGATGTATGTGTTTTGAGCTACGTAGCTACCAGCCTATGGATCAGCGTGGGTTATGGGTCAAGATTATTGACCCGTTTCCGGGCTCGGAAGCAGCAATTAAAGGGTAATTTTACAAATAGATGTATTAAACATAGTCAGAAAATCCAAAACTGACCGATTTGGCGCCAAATATCGTGTGTGTAAGAAATGTGGCCAAGACAATAACATAACTTTACTGTGTTATATTTTGCTAAGACTACGTGAAACTAAAGATTCACAAAACATGACAATACTTAAATAGATCAATCCAGTTCAACAAGTGCTGCAAGAACTATGACTTTGAAAGACACTGAAAAGACATAAAATATATGTTCAGGTTCTTCGGCTCTTAAATCAGTCGAACCTCTGCAAAATAAAATTTTCATGCTGGGCTCTAGTTAACGAAACGAATGTATTCACCGCACCGAAATATATATACATATACTCGTGTGATTGCGCGAAATACTATTTATACATGCTCATACGGGGAGGGAGGGGTATTACTTGCATGAACCTCGGACCCTTTCCAATGTATTCATCGCACCGAAATATATATACATATACTCGTGTGATTGCGCGAAATACTATTTATACATGCTCATACGGGGAGGGAGGGGTATTATTTGCATGAACCTCGGACCCTTTCCGCGTGAGACATCTCCAACGTGCACCCTCGGGAAGTAGCTTCCCCCTGAGGCTCCGCACCCACCGTCTCCTTGTGCCCTGTAACACCACCCCGCGAAATGCGGGCGCAAATCTTTGGCAAAATATTCAAAAATTGAAAAATCGGGGGAACTGATATTGGCAAAATTGGAGAAAATTTAGAAAATATTTTGTCGTTAAAAATATTTTGATTACTAAAAAATGCGAAAATTAATTTCCTCCTGATCCGCTGATCCACCAATGGCAAGACCTACAATCAACTTTGAAGGAACAACTTAAAATGAATCTGATCTATTAAATGTAAAATTAGCAACGGATTTTTATAACTAGAAAGTCTATCAGCGAGCGCCACATTATCAGTCTGCGCAATCTTGAATTTTTGTCGCAAATTTGGCAGTCGACTGTATGCATTGTCAACTCGATGTCAAAATATCTAGATATAGTGCTTCTTGTAGAATAGTCAAGATGAATACTTAGATTTTATGCGTTCAGTGCATTAACAATAACGACAGTTTGTTTATGGTTAGCAATACTTAAAATCTAAACACGCTTCTTCGCGGATTAGTTAAACTCAACCGCCCGTTTAAGGCAAAAATGATGATTGAAACAAATTAAGTAAGATTGCTAACTAAATTTGCCAAAATTAGAGTATTCGCAGCTGTCGTGTAGCATTGAGCCCATACATAAAAAAAGCTACAATTAACTCGATGCATTTTGTATACATTTTAGCGTGGTCTTACAAGACCACATATTACATGCCCATACGAAGATAGGGATTATGCCTCACAAGCGTCGACCACCAAAGTGCCGAGCTGCACCTGACAGGTTGCCAGCAGCCACTCCTCCCGAAGCTATGAATCTGAGACAGCACCTATTATTATTATTTTAACCTATGAAAGCATACGGTTGCTCTGCGGCAACGGAATATTGTGCTAGGTAGGTATTGTGTTGACTCAGTTGGTTGAGTAACATGAGTTTGGTTATGTGTTATTATTAGCTCGCGTTATGACGAGCTAAACGATTCGAGCAACAGCGTCGCCGTAGCTCCGCGGTTAGTGATCGCAATTCAAATCGAACCGAACCTAATTCCCTTCATCACACCAGCAACAGATTGTTCAGCAATAGACAAATACATATTCGTGAAATAGAAGTTAATATCAGAACAAATTATAAGATCACATCTTGACCGTCCTTGTTTGCATAACTCTAATTTTGACCAACTTAAATCATAAAAATTACATTAATTTTCTCAAATATAAACAGTACAAGCAAATGGCTAAATATTCTAAATTAATATTCTCTGGCTAAATCATACTAAAACTCAGATCACGTTTTCTGACCTACTCACTGAAATGCAACGATTCCAATTATAACTAATCACAAAATACTCAACTGTTTACCAAAATTTCCAAACCAGGTCGAGGAATAAAGCAAACAGTTGATAGCTTTATCCATAAATATATATACATTATTACGCAAATCAAAACAAATTGAATATAGATGTTCCTAAATTAGCGCCGATACCGAAGAACTAGTGCCGCCCTGTTGGCACACGGTGTTGCTCTAAATAGCTTGTGTAGACGCTGGTGCTAGGCTAGATACGCTGATACGCTGTTTTGCATAATATGCCTAAATGCAATCTTGAAGACCTGGCAGGCTACTGTCTTATCGTTATACTATTAATGCCAATCCCGTAAGGCTCCGCGCCAACAAACCCCTTCTGCCCTGTAATAACACCACGCCGCGAAATGCGGGCGCAAATCTATGGCAAAATATTCAAAAATCGAAAAATCGGTGGAACTTATATTGGCAAAAATTGAAGAAAATTTTTTACCATTTGGAATCCTAAAAAATTTCGACAAATTTTTTTTCCTCTTGACCAGTTGACCCCGCATCAACAAGACCTCTATATACCCCGAGGCAATCCCTATCTCTCTGGGACTTCGGAATATGCCGGTGTGTGATTCTACTGGTTATCAGATTGTTAAAGACGACATATGAATGTCATCATTAAGACATGATACAGATAACAAAATCCTTCGCTGAAGAAACACGGATTCATTACCTTGCCTGGTCCCGCTCGCTACGCAATAGCTGAAAATTAAAAAAATTATATTATGCGTTTCTTTAAATGTTTATTAGTATATTGTTTGATAGTTTAATATTCTGTTTCTTCTATTGATTCTGAGTCGGATGATAGCTCTGCTGTTCCAGCCGCCACGTTCTTTTGATAATTGCATTGATTAGAATGTTTGTTTCCCAGATTTTGCAAATACAATACCCTATTGCGTTCCCAAGTTTGTATAACGCTCAATCGCCAATTGTCGGTAATGGACCAAAACTTATTCGCACGATCGCAGCATACAAAACCGGGTCTAGTACCACCGATGATACACTCGTTATGGACGAATTTGTCACAGATCGAACAATGTCCACCAGTTTTAAATTCGGTCTCAGGCGCAAGACAAGCAGGACAAACATTTTGCACATCCAGGGCTGTAAAATTATTAGGCTTAGTCACGAAAATATGTGATGAGATTATATAAAAAACAACAACAAAAAGAACGACAAAACACAGCAATATAGACTGCTCCATTGTTTCAACATTTATTACACTTTCGATCGTGACAACTTAAAGGGACGCTATGAAACGTAATGATTATGCACTTATAATAATGATGTCTTTGAAGCTGTATATATCAAAATCTACGAATAATCGCTTGCTGATGATTATCTTTACCTCGAAAAGTTCAAAAAATTATCTTCGCTGTTCGGTTCAGGAACTGTAGGAACCAAATATATTTTTCGACAAATTATTGTTTGGAATCACCTCGGGTAAACCAAAGTTTACAAACGTAACTTTTTTCTCAGGATTTGGGTTACCTTTCATAAGTTATTCATAGATATTATTAGCTCAGGTTGCTGAGGCACATGCAACATTTAAAATATTTATGGCACAGTGATGTGTTTGTTTATTTATATATAGCTGCAAAATATAAATAGTTCTTCTAAGATTAATTTTTAAAATTCACACTTTACAGCATGAAAATCATGTCGAAATTTAAAAGTTGGTTCTCTTTTAACCTTTGATACTTAATGAAAAACTAGACTTTAATGAAAACGCTAAGGAATGTCGTTTAAGATAAGTGGTAAAGTTTGGCTACACAACTTCCCACTTTCAGCACGTTCCTGCATGCGTCCATCTATTGATTTCTATTAGCTGAAAGTCTAAACTAGGTACTCGCATAGAAGGGGAAAAAAATAAGCGCGTCTAATCGACATCTATTTGGTATTGCAAGGTTGCAAACTTGGC
>JASANE010025115.1:0-34349 GCA_030248225.1 Trileptium ribeirensis | reverse complement strand
GCTACAAGACCTCTAAAGGTAAAACGATTAGACCCCGAACGCGCACTGCGACCGTTCAATGTAAACGACTTAGGTCTTGTGGAATTACTCGCTTCCCAGGACCCGGACGAAGACTCGCCTCACACTCCAGAACAAGCGGCATCCCCAACGTCAGCAGTCGAACATGCTGTCCAAACTTCGCCCCTTACGCCCGCCCAACGTCGAGCTGCAATCGCCACTCAAACATCCCGCAGCCCCCAGACACAACGTTTAGTGACTGAAACAGACCAGCCAGTAACACTATACTACACCTATTAAAAACATTCGGCGTCTTACGAACAACCCTATTCCATACCTCGTCAGGCATATTCCGCCCCACCTACACCACTTCCACACACTCCCCCGATGCCACAAGGATTCGAAGCCACCATAGAGGACTACGTTCCAGATGAATGGCTCACACCATTTCATACCCCTCCAAGGCCACAACCCGCACAATCCGTCCCAGCAACCAGCCAACCTCTACTGGAACCCGCGCTAACACCGAAACCTAAGCCTAAACCACGACGAAAACCAACTAAGGTTCCCGCGCCGACTAGTGAACAAGCATCATCCATAAGCTCTGAGACCACCTCACCGGAAACAACCGATTTTCCGACCCCACCCCAACGGTGGATAATTCCACCCCTGTTATCACCCTTACAGGAACGGGGAACCAAAGATCCACAGGTACCATCCTTTGGTCGATGGACCACCCGAAGACAAAATGAACTAGCACAATGGGAATGGGAAATGCAAGAAATAAGGAGGAAGAGAGAGGAAGCCGCCCGCGCCCGAGGAGAAATACAGGATGCAACCGAACTAATGGAATACCTAAGGGGATCTCCCATACAATACATCCCATCGGAAGACCAAATAGCAGCCGACGGGATAGTAGAAGAATTCATTGAGAGCCTAGCTCGACAAAGAGAGACAGGTAAACAAGGCACTGGTAAACTGAGTCTTCGGAAGGCGGTCGACCGAGACATTTACGACGACGAACTGTAGACAAGGATGATGAGACAATATCAACCATTGGCGAATCAACCAAAGGCTCCTCTACCGGGAGGAAGGGAAGAGCGCCGCCGCGTAGCGCTCCCTCCACCCTTAAGGGAGTCCTAACTCGACCAGCACGCGCCAAACCACGCCGACAAACCCCAGCTAAAGCCCAATCACAAGTTAGTTGGGAAGACGAAGAGGACGAGGTACCTCTTAGTCAACTTTTACCGAGACCCCGACGAAGGCCCCACTTTGAACTCGATCCTCCAACTGAGGAAAGCGAGGGATCTCCTGAGATGGGACCCTCTGCGCCCGAGGTTAAGGAGAGGGAAGAACCCCCTCAACCTACCCGCCGACAGCCACATAGACAAGCCAGGGACCGTTGTCGCTGGTATGAAGAATACATACCATACGGAGAAGAAGCCCGAGTCGTAATACCACGTCTGGACCCCCGACGATTGGAACCTAAAATTACGACACCAGCTCGACGGACTATACCCCTCGCTCCACCGACTCGACATCGTGACCCTGTTATGCCGATGGATTATCCATCTGGTAGTGCTCGTGCACGGCACGACATGTTTGAACCTTTTAGGGACATCTTTGATGAACAGGACATCGAGGACATGTTATCCGCACATCCGGACTTGGAACCCGACGAGGACAGTGGACAAAGACAATTACGACCTGAAAATATCGGACTGGAGGTAGTCCGACCTCCTAGACAACCGCCTCGCGAGAGACGGTTGTAACATGTGAATCACTCAAAAATACTCCAGAAAACTCGAGCTCCCGCCGCCAGACTCCCTCAAGAGCCGCCACTAATGGCGATGAATACTATTGCAGGAATCACCAATTCAAAGGACTCAACGACATGGAACAAATTCCGCAACCTCGAGTGCCGCACTACACTATCAATTATGAGGCGCCGATGGAAACGTTCCTGTCCAAAGGTACACATTGGCCAGAACTCTCCAACATGGCTCCGTTAGGCCAAACCGTCACCCAATATCCCATCGAATACACCTCAACGGAGCAAGGATACCAGCTCCTCGTCACGTATTTGTTCGACGAGGAGCAAGCAAAACAAGATATTTCGGACTTGAAACTGGGAGCTCGAGACGTGAAAGCCATCTCCCGTAGGAACAAACAAAAGTTCCTAGACTCAAAAACAACTGAGCGCCTCCGCCCAGTACTCCCTCACCTCATGCGGACGGTGCTGCTGGAAAAATTCAAAATTCCTCGATTCAGAGACGCCCTGCTAGCCACCGGATTTGCCCAATTGCTCGAGGCAAATCGATCTGATTCGTTTTGGGGAATCGGCCTAGGGCCGGACGACATCAAGTTCGGCAAACGACCGCGACCCTGTTACAATGTCATGGGTCGTTTGTTGGAGGAAGTTCGATCCTTCCTCCGTCACAACGTTGTCTCCTGGCCAACTGTTTTGATTTTGGGTGACTCCTTGGCTGTGCCCTTGGTCAATATGGCCGCTTCGCATGGATGGTTCGCCATGGCGTGGCCAGGAGCCACCATGCAATTTCTCGTTCGGCTGGCAACGTGCATCGCCACGCCACAAACCAAGACAATCATGATTCTTGGTGGCTATAAAGCGGCCCTACGAACCAAGCCGCATGAAGGCCGTTTGCTGGATACTCCCAGCAAGGTTATGCGTCGAGTGCGCCGTTATATATGCTCATTCGACTACCTTCTTAGCGATGGAGCCCGAGCAATTATCGCCCCGCCATCTCCACACTGGGACATTGGACAGGACGATACCGTTGGATGGCACAACGAATTTACCCAACTATTTCAGGACATCAAATGGCAATCCCCTGACAGAATGCAGAAATCGTCGATGCCAGACTACCCACCCGAACTGAACGAGTCAGGCGCGTGGGAAACCATTATCGACGACCACGAAACTATGGAGCCCCACATTGCTGAACCCTACATCGGGTACATTCGTAAGTGGGTTCAACAGAACCTAGCGCCCAACAATTGGGAATGAGATGGTTAAGAGGGAATTTCGTTGTGACGATTGCACTACTAACCATTCGAAAAAGATATATGTTTTTTGGAGGTCGAAATGAACTGCCAATGACACCTGCGGTAAACCTGAACAGGATGTACGATACGACGTAGTTATAGTTGCCTAATCATGTACCAGTATATCTATATATCGTATTTGTTAACCTATCTTGAATCTATTTTGATCGTTTCTCGTGCGTATTTATGCATATATGCACCATGGTACCACGGCTGATATCAGAAGATAAACCAACTAGAAAAATCGGAAAATTCATTCAAAACGTAGTGCAAAGTCCTTTTAACCCCCTTAAAAATGTAAGAGGAGGACTTTTCAGGCTTAAGGAGGATTCGGCGGAAACGTGGCTAAATTTGCACCGAATAACATATTTTGAGCAATTTAATAGGCCAGGACCACGGTGTATGGCTAAGACCAACGATGGTGATAAGACATCTCGACGATAATATAAATTAAACTGGGAAACCGGAATTTTCAAGTACCATATCTCATCAGGTTATCTGTATATATGGACTAATTTATTATGGGGTCATAGAGTATAGGTTATTTTTCAGAACCAGGCACGAGCCCTTTTTTTGAAAGGGGTCTTAGTCGACGGAGACCCCATTATAGGCGAAAATTTTCATTATAGGGACAACAGAGGAAATTGCTTCCAACCCGAGTAATTAAGTCCGAAAATTTCCATTTAAAAATATAAGAGATGTAACAGGCTCGTTCCGGCCCGTTACGTTTATTTTTCATGATTTCGGCGTCAAAAGTGCTTAAACGCACCTCAAATCGAACCAGACAAAGCTTACGGGAATAAGGTATTCATGTGTTGCATGGTGCCATGGTGTTCGATGATTGTATTGCGTAGTTTTATGTTTTGTCACTGCTATTTTGTATTTATATAACCTTGTCATAACCTTTGTCACCGTACCATTTATTGTATAATTATGCATATGTGGACAGGCTCAAGTGAGCCCAGCGAGAATCGATGTAGGCCAGATGTCTAACTTTCGGAGGATGAGGAAGGTAATGGAATCTTTGATAGGATTGAACGGGCAAGCTTGAACGGAACTCGGCTACTTCTCCCTATTTCACCAGAGAAATTTCAAAATTTCGACCGTCCGGGAATAGGAGGCCTTTGACAATCTAAGGGGAAGGGAAGTGATCAGAATCAAGACCATCAAGTTTACCTGGTTTGAGCGAACCATAGCTTAATGGTCGCAAAAGTAAGCTGAAACAAATGGGTTACGGTAGTTTCCGATTATTCGGAAATAACGGACCTCGGGCCTGTTTATCGGCCCGTAACCGTCCAACGGTTCAGATTTACCGGAAATGCCCCGAGTACTTTTCGGTAGAGAATTTTCAGGGCTCTCGAACGAGCCCAAGACATCGCAAATCGCTGGAGGATTTCACGAGATATCCTGGGGACAAATAGGTGAACATTCAATCAACAGCCAATACTTACGCTAGGTTTGGTTGGTGACCATGGTCCCGAGTGGACCTGATATAGGCATATATGGATATATAGTTATGTATATATGTAGATATGTGTGTGCTGCCTGATCTTCGTGCCTCGGTATGTCTATTTTCCCGTCCCCACCGTATCAGAACTTTTATTTTTATAGCATCCGTTGACGCCCAAAATGGCCTGACCCGCACCCTAACAACTGGTTTTCTGGTGACCATCGGATCATTGATTGAAAGTATGCGTGTTTCTAAGTAGTGTATCCATTTAGGCATCTGACGAGGCCAGGCGGGTCTCGATCTGACCAGTCCTCCCGCTGCCATATAGCTTACTTCCCTGTTTTATAATGCACCACGAAAATTCAACAGAACGTTCCTTCAGTTTGTACCAACTCCGTATTTGACCACAGACCCTAAACGTGCCCATGCGACCCCTCATTTTATTTGTCTGCTCCCGGCGAGCACAACGATATCCGGCGGGTCTTTGTCCGACTTCGCGTTAGCCCTTTATGACCGAAAAGGTGCCCCCCCAATTTGGCATACCGACTGCAAGTGGGTACAGACCGACCGAAAATTTAACCCCAACTCAAAGGTAGGCATAATACCCCTCATTGCATTCGTCGCGTCGAGACATCTTCAACGATGCCCGGCGGGTCTCCATCCGTCGCCCCGTTAACCCGGGAAAGCCGAAAATGCGCCCCCACTTTTTGCCGACACTCTCTTTAACGGTCTTTAACAGTCGTGATTTTAGTGCCCCTCTACCCGCTGCCGTTAAGGTAGGGAAAACACCCCTCGTTTGAACCGCCTTTCCAAGGCGAGTTCAACGATGTCCGGCGGGCGTCGCTCCGCCCAACCGTTAGAGCGGGAGAGCCCGCTGAAACCCCGTATACTAATATATGTCGGAACCCAAAATTGGGTCCCGACCCGCCACTGTGACTAACCCCCTCGTGTTTGGTATCGTTCGGCCCCGTTCTTCGTCCTGGGACCGAAATTCACCCCAGCCCCTCGAAATTCCCTCGGGAACCCCCTGTCCCGACTTCCTTCCCATGCCCTTCCTTTTTCGTCTTCTTTTTCTTTTCCACTCTCTCTAACCGACTTCTTTGGTCGGTTGTCGTCGTTGCTGTCGCCCTGTGTGTGTGTGTATGTGTGTGTGTGTGTGTTGTTGTTGTTGTTGTGGTTCTGCATGTTTCTAGTGTGGACTCGAGCGACCTTTCTGTCGCTCAGGTCGCCTGTGTGTCTCATGTGTAATGTGTGCTCATGAGTAGTGTATGTGTATGTGTATAGATATGTATGTATTTGTATATATGTATATATATATATATAGATATATATGTAACATATAGGAAACTGACAAAAAACGGGATGCGTGAGGACAAGACGTACAAAACGACATTAAATTCGTGAGTTTTACGGACGGACTGGACACATAGGAATAGGACTGACGGGGGGTAGGTTTAGGGCCCTCCCGTGGGTTCCGAGAGTTCCTGAATAGGACCCCGGATAGACCGAAAGATACTTAGGATTGTGCTGCGCCCTGGAACACGAAACAGGTTCATTCCTACCTTCGGTTCCCCCCCTTTGGGACGTCCAAAGACGTCCTGATGGGATATTTGAAATTTAGCTAGGAATGTCAAGAATGCTAGGAATGTTTGGCTTTATGTTGTAAGCCGACATATAAACGTGCAATGTTTGCACGTTTATCCATGGATAGGGCGATAAAATTTAGCCCCAGATGCCCTCCAAATAAGCTTAATTAGGTGATGGATGAGGCAGCTAACTCGCTAAATAGCAGAAATTTGGCTTTAAATCGGCGAGTTAGCTGGGGGAAAATTTGATGAATGAGGGCAAGGAAGCAAAGAAGACAGATTCCAGCTTACTTCGAGCGTATTTACGTACCAAACTTGGGTTTGAAAATTTAAATCTGACGGGTGATTTAATCGATTTCGTGGGACATCTGGGGGTAACGACCAAGCTAGATTATGCAAGGGGTTTAAGAGATCTGAGTAATGGGTTTCGGATAAGTTTCTGACATGAACTTTGGGGGTACAGATGGGCTAAAATCGGAGATTTTGGAAGAAAACTCGCAGATGGTCGACCTCCGAGTAATCGGAGGGTTCAAATTTGATGTCGGCGATTTCGATTGAAGCCGACTCTCTCTAACGGGGTCCCAGGGTTTACGATAGCTGTCAAAAATAAAAGTTGGGGAATTTTTCGATTGGGCGCCCGGGTTTGACCTCGAAAAAGTGGGCGTCAAGAGAACGTCGCCGATTGGATGGCGACAAAATCGCCATGCTTCAACACAGCAGAAAATTTTGAAGCGACGACTACCGCGTCGTCTCTTCGAATCAGTTCGACTTCGGCAGCGCGGAGTTCGGTCGACTTTACTGACCGGCTCCGACGCTTGGATTTATTGTATTGTTTCGCAGCTTTTATTGCTCTTTCGTGTTTTTGTTTTCTCGACTGGCGTTTGGGATGGAATGCGACCGACGGAGGACCCGCGTAGACATCTTTCGTCTCGCGGAAGGGGACCAGCTATCGCTGTCCCGGATCAAAGGTTGTAAGTCAGGAAGAGGACAGAATGAATGGGGGTTTATTTTCCCCGTATCGAGATGTAACAGACCGATAAGATTTAGTTAGTAGGCGCACGTTTTCCACCTTCGCTAGCTTGACCCGACGCCCGTCGGAGGACGTCTTATTTTCCCATGTCAACAGAAGGCACTTTTACATGTTCTTTGACAAACCTCCTCGAGTCGAGTTCCGTTTTGGGCCTGTTGAGTGATTGCACGGAGGGTATTAGTAAATAAACAACTTCCATTTAGGCTAGGACAGGGAATATCGGTTTGACATCATGACCTGTGAGCAGGTTTCGGTGTCAACCTCCCTGGGGGACCTCAGTGATCATACCAGAATACTAGACACGTGCGCAACCAATCGGGCGGGGTCCGAACACACCTCGTGAAGCGCGCCTGCGGCCTGCTAAGCTCCGTAACTTCTTGGGTCTGACCAAGAAACGTGGCTAAAATAGAAAACTTAGGGTCCGCCCTTGAGGTTACGATAGCCGGGGTCGTATGGGCATGGTGTTAGGAAGTTGCGCCATGCAGCTGCGTCACCGTTATTACACGATTACATAATATAGAATTACTGCAGTCATATCAACCATAAATTAGACGCAACAGATAGAGCGATTCATAGTTTAAAGCAAATAATGTCGTTTTCCAATGCCACTTTCAGAGTACACGTTGCGATTGTAACCGGACCGTTAGGAGTGTTTTTCATGATTTCGGCATCAAAACCGCCTCGAAACAGTAAGCAACTCGTTTTAGTGGGGAGTGGAGTGGCGCCATGGCTTATTTATAAAATAGTTTCGCGTGTTATGCTTTAATCATCGACTTATTCTATGCATATTGTTTATCATGATTTGTCAGTTGTATATATATGCTTATTGTTGGGTATGATTTGCAATTTTTATACTTTTACCGTCTGCTTCGCTATTCTTGCATTATTGGGTATGATTTGCCATTTTATACTTTTACCGTTTGCTTTGCTATTGCCACTGTATGCATGTAGGGACGAGTGTCATATGAAACGGTTCGGACAGTATAGCTATGCGCAGGAAAATGTTCAGGAGGATTCACAGAAATCATGAGTTTCCAGCCGATTTGTAAGGCACTGTGCGGGACCTGAAAATCGAGCCATTCCTGCCAATAAAAAGGAGACCATTCGGAACTCGACCCGTCGCCACTAAGCACTAAGGTTTCACAGTTACGACCGTCCGGGAATAGGAGGCCCCTGATTCCCTATGCCCCATTAATAGGTTTGTAGAGACAGAAACTGAAAACATCAAATCTACCTGGTTTGAGCTACATAATAAGCAATGGTCATGGGAAACAACACGCCGCAGTAAGCTGAAATTCGGGGTACGGTAACTTCCGAAGCTACCGAGAACGACGGAAGTCGGGTTAGCTTGACGGCCCGTAACCGTCCTAACGCATCATGACCCGGAAATATCCTGAGTACGTTGATCGAGAATTTTACGGGCTCTCGCCAGAGATCAAAATGCCCAGGACTTCACCAGGACTTCGCTCTGTATATGAAGGACGAACTCGCTCCACAATCGAACCGATGGCCGCTACTTTACGCTAGGTTGGGTTGTCGCAACTGGGACAGGACTGCTGCAATTATCTTATTTATGCATATATGTATATTATGTGTATGACTTCGAATACCGGGCCCTCGTGCCTTGTCTCACCAACTCGAACGCCCCCTGAGCGTATCTCAGGTAAACCGCCTTTTCGTTTATGACTCCGTTGTAACACGACTGGCAGTGACTGATACGAATTTCCCCTTTCTTACCACATCTCCGTTTTCGCACCCCACCCCTAAACAGGTGCATGCGACCCCTCGTCTCATTTAGGCAAATCAAACGATATGCGCCGGACCTTCGCCTGATTCCCCGCTGACCCGCCATGTTTGCTCCAACGTGCCCCAGTCTTCGCCGATAACCACTAGTGGGCACAAAATATCCCAGATTTTTCTTTTAACTCCATAAGTGGAAAACGCCCATTGCTGTGTTCGTCTCGTCGAGGACTTTTCCAAAAATACCTGGCGGGCCTCAGCCCGTTGCCCCGCTAACTCGGGACGGCCGACGAAACCGCACCCACCACTACTGACACACTCTCTATCCGTGGCCCTCTAACCTCTGCCTTACGGGCAAGGAAATCACCCCTCGTTCGAATCGCCCTTCCAGGGCGAGTCCAATGATACCCGGCGGGCTTCGCCCAAGCGTTAGCCGGGAGAGCCCGCTGAAGCCCTACATACTTACATACGCCGGAACCCATATGTGGGTCCCTACCAGATACTACGTCCACCCCCTCGTGTTTGGTATCAATCGGTCCCGTTATTCGTCCTGAAACCGAATCTCACCCCAGCCCCTCGAATTTCCTTGTCCCGATTCCCATCCCGTGTACCTTCTCTCTCGTCGTATCCTCGTTGCCCTTTCGCTTTTCTTTTTCTTTCTCTAACCAACTTCGTTGGTCGGTTGCTGTTGTAGTTGTTGCGTTGTGAGTTTTCGTTGTGAACTTGATCGACCTTTCTGTCGCTCAGGTCACCTGTGTGTCTCGTGTGTATCGTTCATGTGTGTGTTCATGAATATTGTATGTGTATGTTTGTAATATGTTTATATATATATATGTATATATGGACTTACATATGAGGACATGACAAATAACAGGACGAACGAGGACACTACATATAAAATCTCGCTAAATTTATAAGTGTTACGGACGGACTGGACGTCTACGCTTGGGAAGGAAGGGGGTGTTTCGTACCCTCGCTTTGGTTCCCGAGGTCCAAGACCATGGCCTCCTTTTCGTTAGGAGTCGCTTGGAGTATGCTTCGCCCCCAACCCCGAGACGGGTTCATTTCCGTCACCAGTTCCCTCATGGGACGTTCTGAAACACTAAGCTACGATACCTGGGAAAATGTTAGAAAGGAATGTTTGGCTTTATCCCACGAGCCGACATGTAAACGTGCAATGTCTGCACGCTGACTGATAAGTTCGATAGAGAACTCAACCTCCAGTTGGACTTTTAAGACGCTTTCGCATATGATGGATGGGACCGCTAACTCGTCGAACAATAGGAATTAAGCTTCAAATCGACGAGTTGGCCAACGGAATTTGATGAATGGGGACATGAAGACGAGATTGACCTGAAACGAGGATAAATTCCTAGCTTATTTCGACCATTCCTATATATAAGTTGACTTACCGATTTCAAATTTGACAGGTGATTCAATCACTTTCGTGGGACAGTTGGGGAATAACGGACGAATATAATTGGGTAAGAGGCTTAAAGATTGGAGTGATGGGTTTCGGGTAAGCTTTTAGACACAAATTTGAAAGTGACAATGGGATAGGGTTCAAGATTTCAAGAAAATTCGGGTCAAACTCGCAGATGTTTGACCTCCGAGTATTTGAAGGGTTCAAACTTGATGTCGGCAATTTCGATTGAAGCCGATTCTCTATAAAGGGGACCCAGGATTTACGATACCTGTCAAAAATAAAATTTGGGGAATTTTCGAATTGGGCGCCCGGGTTTGAACTCAAAAAAGTGGGAGTCAAGAAATCGTCAGCGATTGGATGGCGACAAAATCGTTATCCCTCAATATAAGCGGAAAATTTGAGCTTATGACCAACGCGTCGACTCTTGAAATCATTTCGACTCGACTTCGGCAGCGCGAAGTTTGGTCGACTTCACTGACCAGCTCCGATGCTAGAGTTTTAGTATAATTTCACGTTGGATTTTTACTTTCTCGTGCTCTTCGTGTTTCGCGTTTAGAATGGGATTCGACCGTTGGAGTACCCGCGTAGACAGCATCTGTCTCGCGAAGGGGGCTAGCCATTGCTGCCCTGGATCGAAGATTATAAGTGATAACGTGGAGATTAACCTGGATAATGGGGTTCTGTTCCCCAGATGTAACAGTCCGTTCGCAGAAACCTCATCCCCATCTATTGATTTAATTCAAGCCGACCGGCCTCGCCCCAACGACTTTTTAAGCAATTTTAATACCACTGGAGAAGCCTCACGCTATAGACTTTAGATCAATCATTGACCATAAACAATCGTTGTACATATTTATATTTTTTATTCACATAACGGGTTTATGAATGGTAACAAAAACAATAAACTGGTATGACAGTATTTTCACACTTCAAAAGATTAACAGTAGAACCTTTCCAGCATTATAAAATTCCACTGGTTTGTTTCCAATACAACAACAAAGTAAGAGTTCAGCCAGAAACTAATGTGATATTAAAAATCTAAGCATTAGAGCTTCCAGAAGTGCATTAGGAAGTTTCTAAAAACTAAGTTAACAACGTTGTACAATGAACTTCAAAAGGTAAGAAAAATCACATGACTCACATTAAAATTCGACCTAGCCTTCCAAAAGTGTAGACAACCTCCGTCATGTATCCTTCGCATTCATGCTAGCTATACAAAAATTATGCAAATCATGATTGTATTGAAACATTATGAAACATTGTAAATCGTGAGTTAGCGAGTTTCACAACACTCCCAGGCCAAAAGGAGTCCACGAACCCTCCAGTCTTAACCGATTTAGATGTCAATAATCAACTCCCGTGATAGAGTCAAAGAAACAGGAAGTTGCTTCTTCACGAAGCATTTAACAATACCTGCAACCCATATGATTTGGAATGCCATTGGAACGTCTAAGGCGAAACTATTACACATAGTTTTACAAATTGGCCCCAAATCTATCCGGTAGTGCCCGATATCGCTGTCATTGAAATGTCACCCAATTGTTCATACCAATATCTTCGAAATTGTCAACAAATAATATAATGAAGCTATTACACATAGCTTTATACTCATGGAAGCCTATGTTTCTATCGTTGTCGACGTTGCCATCGCCCTCCACTGACTCGCTGCAACGTTTGTCGTTCACGGGTGAGGCCATAGCGAACCGCCGCCAAATCAGGCATCAGGGAGCACCATTCACGCCACATTTCGTGAAACCCCGCCGGATTGACATGGAACTGACCCCGGTCGAAAAATTGGGACACCGTGCGACCATTTTGCACAAATGGATTATTCTGTTTTTTGGACCAGTTGACGCACAAGAACCCCAAGCTTTCGAGCCGCATTTCGATGAAGTGAGAATAGTTGAAGATACCAGGTATGCCGGGATATGGCAGCAGCAAGTTGACGACGAGGTGGCGAACCGGTTCATCTTGATGTTGCTGAACAATTTCCTCTTCTAGCGCCAGTCACGACTTGGTTGCTTCGTCAGAACTACGTTGAACGTCGTTAATGCCACAGGAAATAATAATCATGTGGTAGTCGCTAAGGTGTACATTTCGATACCTGATGATTTGAGCAAGGTTCTTGAACAGCTCACCGGACAGAACAAAAAAACGGCCGCCAGTAACATACTGCAGATGTCGCGCCTGGCTGTCGCCCAAATAGAGAACAGTCTTTCCATAGGTCACTGGTTCGAATCCGGTCCGAAGGACCATTTAAGCAATTTTAATACCACTGGAGAAGCCTCACGCTATAGACTTTAGATCAATCACTGACCATAAACAATCGTTGTACATATTTATATTTTTTATTCACATAACGGGTTTATGAATGGTAACAAAAACAATAAACTGGTATGACAGTAGTTTCACACTTCAAAACATTAACAGTAGAACCTTTCGAGCATTATAAAATTCCACTGGTTTCCAATACAACAACAAAGTAAGAGTTCAGCCAGAAACTAATGTGATATTAAAAATCTAAGCATTAGAGCTTCCAGAAGTGTATTAGGAAGTTTCTAAAAACTAAGTTAACAACGTTGTACAATGAACTTCAAAAGGTAAGAAAAATCACATGACTCACATTAAAATTCGACCTAACCTTCCAAAAGTGTAGACAGCTAGCTATACAAAAATTATGCAAATCATGATTGTATTGAAACATTATGAAACATTATTGAAACATTGTAAATAGTGAGTTAGCGAGTTTCACAACAGACTTGTCATAGTAGTGCTAGGTCTTTCACAAACCTCCTCGGGTCGAGTCCCGTTTTCGGCGTGGTGCGCCGTTGCGCGGGGTTGTAGTAAATCATGGGAGCAGAAGCCGTAGTCTCCTGGTTCTCCGTGGTCTTAGGTAGAATAACGCAAAACGGACGCTTCTCGTCTATGTTTTACATGACGAAAGGTTACTGAGATAGGGCTATCGAATTTCCCTGAGCCTACCACGGTTAAACTTTCCAAGGCAACTGAGCTGAAGCAATAGGGACTTTCCCTGGTACTTACGTTCATGATTAACAAATTTGTAACTTATATGATCGTTCGACGCTCATGCCGAGGCTGAGGTTGAACTACGTGTACTTTAGGAATGGAGGATTAGCCTCCGTTGGGCTTTAGGAAGCCCCAAAATTTCGCTCATCCGAGCGAGCTAAGAAAATTTGGTGATGCAACAAATTGAACAAGTTCTAAGTACTCAGCTTGAGCTTAAGGTATTTGCTTTCCACGAGGAGCGATTTTCACACATTGTGTCGGTTTGATTATCCTGCTCTTGTTTCATAGCGACGCTTTGTTCACCTATTATTAAAAGCTATGGAACCATTGCACTTGTGCCGGCAAGCTTGGCAGACATTCGAAACAGACCCGGAACTCCCTTGAACGACTGACCGGATTGGTGCTAGGCGACCACCCCGTCCCCGACGTGACCCGAAAAGGCCGGAGGGGCAATGCCTCCAGCCGGTCAAAATGCCGCCAGCCCTCGTTTAGTGCCGCGCGCTAATAGTTCGAAGATGAGGTGTCGAACCGTCCTCCCAAAACTACTTCGATGAAACTACCATGTCCGAAGTAACATAGCAACATGACCCACGTTCAGGGCTACTGTCCGACCAGCCCGTTGAGAAATTATTGTCACTGACGTAGCCCGACGGTGTGTCAAAACGCTACCCTCAGTGGCTGTCCACCCGCGGGAGGCGCGTTCCTGTGCCCCCGCCTTCAAAGAAAAATTATAAGTCCAATAAAGAAAACTAACCCCTTCGCTCGAGCCGTTTTACCTCAAGTCGAGCAAGTGCAAAACCCCGATTTTTCTTCATAGCGAGTTGATCGCTGAGTTTAGCCTTGTTTGTGTTTTATCCCTAGTTGCCCGTTCGGCTATGTACTATGTATGTCCCGATTTAGCTTTTCCCTGTTCTCTCTCTTTCGTTTTCCAGTTTTCGGATTCGATCCTGCACGGGGAATTTAAGCCCGCTGCAGAATCATCAGTTCCATTCACTCGACCATAGATAGTTAGGAGAATCGACTACTATGTCGATGATAACTCGACTGCACGATTTCAACAGTGCAGTCGAGAGGCTGCACAACTGCAGCGTACGTAGTACACTGAAGCAATAGGATAAGATGTAGGGAAAGGACAAAAGAAAAGAACGACAAAAGGGACAAAGGAAAGAAACAAAAAAAGGAAACACCAACCAAAAGTGGCACAGAGGCGTTCACGGTGAACTGCGCCGTGTCCCAATGTCCTAAAACGACCCAAACTAGAGAGAATAAACTTAGGAAACGAACCGACAGGGCTGGAGCGCCCGTGGGTCGCACCCCCACCCCAAAACACCATGAAACCGGTAAAAGTATCGAAACAATACTGGACAACCAGGCTAGCCCGTGAGGGCGATATCCGAACGTCGTCCCCACACGCCCCCCTCTTTCCGCATGATAGCGTAAAAAGCATTTGCCCCTCGGACGCCACGTACACCCGCCCTCGGGCAGTCCTGTCGCTTGTCGAAATTGAGCCCCAGTAGTCGCAAGCGCCGCGAAACTCCAAGGCGACCAGACATGTAAAGGCTATAGAATAAACGGTTAGTGACCTACCGGAGCGCCCCATAGCCAGCTTTGTATCAATTATATACCGAACTTTGATTTTGTGTTGCTAGCATAGGACTCGTCTGGCCAAACTCTGTCGCACATTCTTACGTTCACTTTGTCACTCGTCGCTCCCCGCACGCAACGAGTCATAAATTAGAGTCGCGCACCATAAAGGAGCATTCTTCGAAGCATTCTAGGGCCCTTGCTTTTAGCGTTCCATAGCTGAGGAGAGTCGTCAAAATTGAGCGTGAGCAAGGACAACAAGAATGTCCCAAGCACTGACGAGGACTGCCTTTTCCTAATGTTGTGTAGCTATTGGAGCTCGAGCAGGTCATAGGAAATGGCATCGAAACTCAAAATTGTCGAACATTTGAACTGAAGTTTCGTAGGAACATTTTTACAACGTTGCTCTCCAAAGCGAGCATAAATATCATAGCACAACTATTGCTTTCAAGCTTAGATTAGTTAAGGAAAGCAGGCCACACCGTAGAACATCCGACATTAAACTCTCAGGGTGCGTCGGAACCCTGCGGAGGCCACACAGGCTACAACGTTCAGAAAAAGATCACGAGGTCCAGCCTTTACTCAAGACGAATGAGACTTCTATTTTCTAAGGCACTTTTCGAAAGTCGTTCTAATTTACACGCAAACAAATTGGATTAAACTTCCGATGAGACTAGGATAGAGTACGACGGCCCAGCATCATGACCTGTAAGCATGTGTCGGGACTAGCCTCCCTGGGGAACTCAGTAGTCATGTCAGAAACCAATCGCGCGGAGTCCGAACACACCCCGTGAAGCGCGCCTGCGGCCTGCTAAGCTCCTTAGCTTCTTGGGTCTGACCAAGAACAAGGTTAAAATATTGAAATTTACGGTCTACCCTTGACGTTACGATAGCCGGGGTGGTATGGGCATGGTGTTAGGAAGTTGCGCCATGCAACAGCGTCCCGTTATTACATAACTGCGATAATAAATCATGCCAAGTTTGCTCGTTTACTAGATCTTTAAACTGCTGCTAAATTTAAAATTGCAATTCGAGATAAATTATCTATAATTCTGGCAATGCGATCTGTTGCATTCGAAATAAATTTCTCTGTCAGCGGCTGCGAACTCGTATGAAATACTTTATAATTCATTTAATATTTGTATTATTTCCTTATAGCATGTTTACGAAGTTAAATTTAGCGAATGCCCAAATAAGGTAACTATTAAAATATTTTATTTTACGCATAAAATACAGAAACATAACATATAGACAGAACTGTTCCGGTTTTTCCAGAAGTACTGGTGCAAAGTTAACTCTTGAATAGGTCAGTTTGAACGCAAAACAGACACACGTCTGTACTTTAAGCCTAAGCCTTTAGCCGCACTAACAGCGTAAGTTCTTTGTATTCATATCAATAACTAAACAAACAATAAACGTGACCTGGCATGTTTCAGTGCGATGGGCTGTACCAAAAGGCTGCAAAGCTTTTTGCTACTAATAGAAACTTGAATACGGATTCCAATACAATAAGCAGGACTTCAGCAACTACATATTTTGTAGTTCAATTTCGAACCGACAGCAAAACACCAACAAATATCATTAACACCTGAAACCACTCAATGTTCTCATAACTTTAGATGGGTATACTTATATCACTAATTACTTCCAACGATACGTTTACAGATGTAATTAATAAACACAATATAAAAATATGTGGGCAAGACATATTACGCACATAATAACGCGATTCTTTCGACTATGGGAGACTCGGCTAATCCCGATAGTTCAATTTGTCAGGGTATTCCGACACTGCTAAAGTGATTTCCCTTTTTTCTGCTATTAGATGCAAGCTATCAGTATAAAACTATAACGAGTTGTGTATATATGTGTGATTCATCGTTACGTTTAATTGTATTTATTTTCCTAGGATTTTTTAATGTTTTATAGCTTTATACAAACATCATTAAAATTTCGAATAAAAAAATGAAGAACGGTGGCCCGAATACTAGCTTTGCAGGGCATTTTGAGTTTTAGGTTGTACAAAAAGCTAGGCATGTTTGGTATCGGCAGACCCCCGCGATGTTCTGCATCGATTGGTATGCTTTTCGAAATAAAATTTACTGCAGATCATGTAAAAACGCCATTTTTTGAATTGTTTAATCCCTACACTTGTAGTATATTCCCAACACTATGTCGGTTTATTCCCGACACAATTATAGCTTAATCCCGACAGTTCAGTTTAAATAAGACAAAACTATCTTAGAAATGAATAATCCTTTCTGATGAAGGCATTTTTGACATCTGCTGCAACGAAAATTGGATTCTTTGTCATATCAAGTTACGTAGATCACATACTTAAAGAAGTACATGATTTTATATCTGTTCAGGATCAGATTCATTTTCCTTGCACGTGTAATATCTTGTAGTAGTACAATCCCTCCATACAGCGTGTGACATATGTTTTTTGAATGAGAACGTTTTTGTAAATTCTTATGGCAGAGAATTATTCTAGAAAATTTGCGAAACGTTTTCGTAGAGAAACTGTGTGAAAAACCTTGCATTCTATATTTTACTATTACGCCTCTTGACCATAATTAATGTATTACAAAAAATATTACTTATGAATTTGTTTGTCTGTACTTAAACATGTGTTGAGGAAGTATAAACATATTCTCAAAATCCACGCTTCAAATTTATAAACTCGTTCTCGAGACGTTCCAGTTTTCATTTAAACTTTCACTTTCAATTAATTTAGATTGTTAGCAAAGTAGTCTTAGAATATCTGCTGAAGTTACAAAATCTTAAGATCAAACTCCGCTTCTCGCATGTACAGTCCATCCTTCCCTGGCTTGTCGACAGGATCATAATTTTATTTTTGGGCTTCGAGCTAAGGCCCCGCAGTTCCAACCTGAGGGAAACAAAAACCCTGGTGATATTCTCCCAAGTTAGATGGAGTGGAGATGTTACCGATGTTCTTGATGTCACTTCAAAATACCTAGTGGATGACGGGGCTTCATTGGGGTTTATGCCTGAGAGAACTGCTGAAATAATGTGGAAGCTCGAAATTCCTTGTGGTTCCCTTACAGTTCTAGGGTACTACCAGTCAGACAAATCTATTGATTTCTATTTTTGTGGCATTGTGTTTTAAACTTAACATGTGATTTGTTTAAAAAATTGTGCGTTACAAATTGATAGCCATAGTTCTTAAAATGACAAATTTGTAAACAGCGCGCAATTCAAAACGATGCACTAAACTATGTTTGTGGCGAAGCGCGTTGTTAATCATTCGCATTGGAAGATCCGTCAGGGACCCGACCAACAGCTACCGTACAGCGTAGTGGCTAGCGTACAAAGCTCGCACCAAAACGATCCAGGTTCAAGAGTTTGTTCATGCTGAACTAAATACGCATCAGTTGGAGAAAAAAGGGTTACTAGAAACGTGTCATTGCACTCATCATGGAATCTATGATATATATGTTTGTATATTAGAAGGAATAATCTAGTACGTCCTGGTCTAGCCTGTAAATGGTGTCACGTAGTACTTTTGAAGCGATAGATACGGCTCACAAAACAGAGCACAGACAAAGAAAACAAAACTCAACACCTGAGAGCTCTTTATCGACAAGGGTGATATGCTCATTTAAGCTTATGTTTATATTTGGATCTTGTGCTGTATCATTTAGCTCATGAATAAGGCTCAAAAAGATCATTGCACGATAATTTTTACAACAGACGTGGACATTGCTGCACCGTCTTTATACCACATCATGGTAATGTATTAAGGCAAAAGTCCCACTAGGGACCGCGCTAACACAAAATGTTCGTCTCTGCAATTAATTTACGTGTTTTCATATCTTGTCTAAACTACATAACATGCTTTGTGGATGCTGTCTTTGCTTACAACATGGATTTTTCTCTCTAACTGTATTGTTGGCAAAAATTTTGCTAGGTGCCCCTACCACCTACTCCGAAAAAGGCAGTAGCTGAGCCAATTTAATCGTGACTTCAGGGTCCTTTAACGTTTCAAAGATTGCAAACAAGCACATCGTCAAACGCACTATGCATGAGTAAACTTAAGCTGCGCCCGCTACCATCCTCTTTTGATATTATGTACAAAACGCTGTTAGAAAATAAAATAGTCATTGCAATACCCAATTTCGAATTCAAAAATTTTCATTCGTGAACACAGAGCGACTAATTGCTAATCGGGATAATTTCTGTTCGTTAACGCGATGCACCTATTTGCTGTTTGACCACGAATTCGTTTCACAATTATACACAACGTGGCAACTCGTATTCCGCATTTTTTCGTTTACACATTTTACGTGTAGTTCCAGAACATTACATGTTATGTTCAGCTTTTAAAACATTGAACGGAGGAATTTTCGTTCGATAATAAATTAAAAAATTTTCCTCTTCAAATGTCAACGGTCACAAATCGGTTACTTAATATTTTAGAAGTAATCGCTAATAGGACAATTTTTATATTTTGTAACGTTTTGGATGTGTTGCCCAAAACACCAATCTTACTTTCTCTTGTATGTTGATGGGTGGCTGGTACGCCGAACCAGCGATCGCCAATCGCTAGTGACAGCAGAGGATGGAAGGGGACGCACTGTAAGTTTACTCATGTAATACACTACGTGACCGATTTCTGCAAGGCAAGAACAATTGAATTACAAATTCCATGCGTTATGATTTGTTAATTTTTTATATCTAAGTTGTTATAAAGTTCTAAACATCCACCTTAGCTACGGCGCATTTGTGAAACGAGACATAATACCACTATACTCTTTTCTTTTTCGTCGTGTGGATGTACCACCCATTTCAACTCAAAACACAAAGAACAATAATCATAACTAAACTAATTGTCGATAGGACATAAGTACAGAACAAGAACTCCCGATAAATTATACCACATACATATTGTGCACATTCTCACAAGAATTCGAAGACACAGTGTCACAGTCCCGCGGTTATGATAAATAAAATTATTCTATTTGCACAAACAGTAATAGGCTAACTTCAATTATAACCTCACGAATTAGAACAATGAACAAGCAATACCCAAAAAAGCATCCCAAAAGGCTAAATATCGATAATTATAGTATGCTCATCTTGGTTGCTATCGGTCTATAAATTTTATGTTCTGGGCCCTCGTTTTGCCCAAATTTTTTTAATTCTGAACTTACCAACATATACAATTAAATTCGTTTGTGGCAAGACATAATGACAAGAACCTGTTTTAGGAACCACTGTTTGACTCTACCGAGCCTCTTCGGTGCACTTTTACGGTGGGAAAAAGTTGAGATCCTTTTTCCGGCTTAACTAAATGTTACAGACAGTTCAATCTATCGTTTGAAGTATCGCACGAGAACATCGGAAGTAGCAAATATATTTTAGTTGTGAATGTCATTAGAAAAGAAATCCACAAAGGGCAGTCCCAAACTTCACATGAATAGTAAGAATTCTTCGATAATAGTTAGAATTAAATAAAACCCTGCTGATCATCACCAGCCGGATCCCTATGCCTACAATGGGTGTAATACTGTAAAGCTAAAAATATTGTTAATAAACTTCTGTGGAATGTGTTACATTTGCTACATAAAGAAATAATATGGCAGGAGGAGGTTAATAAACTCAATGCAATGACAAACACAGCAAAGCATTAACACAATGTGTCATATATGTAGTTTTAAATTTACTATTCAAGTTCATGGCTCAGTAAAAAGAAAATATAACCAGAAAATCAATGAAGCCGCGAGCACGCAACGACAAGTAACATTTTTTAACATCAGTCATCATTCCAAACATGGCATATCAGCCACAGATATATCTGAGCTAGGGATTCGTAGCGTCTCTCGGAAAAACCACAAAAAATTGTGTCATTTATTCAACAAACTGTAACACCTTTACAATAGCAATTTGAACAGTTTACAGGATTTGATTCAAACTTCAACGTCATGCATGTTCCAGTGCAACATGTTCACGAGGATACAAAGCCATTATTAAGACAATAATGAATATATCAGTCACAGATAAGTTTAAATAAATCACATCATCCACATCATCATTGTCAGCAAAATAATGTTAAAATCATCACACCTGCCATCATGCGTAACACAACGGTTAGACCAAAATCGTGATATAAAAGGTCAATAATGGGTGATTTAAAAGGATAAGCAATGGAGACCATATGGGTCACATTTTACCCTTATGCCTTTAATCGTGACTCTGACATAAAACGATAGATGCTAACTTGTAGATCGCACTACGAAATCGGATTTTCTGTACGTAACTGAAAACGTGCTGCATGTGCAATTTAATTTGAGTGGGCATCCTCTGTAAAGGGAACATGCCCTACCCGATAAAAGGAAGTTATCAATGACGCCTCAACGTGATTACCCGCTGCAATAACGAATATAAAATATATAATACCGTAGGACAATTTTTCCATTGCTCCCAGAGTTATATCGAGATAACCTGTGGAACAGACACGGATTTTACTTTAACAAAGCTTGCTTGCTTCATAGCCAATATCAATCTGAAATAATTCCAGAAGACAAATTTATCTCATTGGACATAAAAACGTTATACACTTTCGTTACATATCTAGACTTCGACAGCATTAAATTATATAAAATTTCTGGTTTCACGCCCCAGTTTGAAAAAAAATGTGATAATAATGTCTCGGTTAACTTTTCTTGCACCCCAAGTATTTGTGGTAAACAGAGCTTCGAATACTACTATTAATTATGTATTTCAAAAAACTAAGTAATATTTTTTTATCTTTTCAGAAGTTCAATCTTTTTCAAAATTGTGCTAGCTATAAAGGCTTGTGCAATGTGATTGAAACGGAACAAGCGAAGCGAGCAGAGTTTTCTCCATAGCTTTACCAGCGGCAATATTTTTGTCCGGCTATAGATATAACTCATCACCGGATAGGTGGATCTTCACAATTGCGTTGATAACAAATTCAGTCTATTTGTACCATTTCATTAGACGCTAAATCCTTCGAACACGTCTTCCGGGTAAAAATGGGCCCTCAAAATATGAAGGATCACATTTTGTGAAATGTGAAAATGATGGTCTTTGCCGTCGGAGACGTACGGTTTCTATGATGTCATGCCAGAAGGGTAAGCGATGTTTTAGTGTTCACCAATCTATTCTCACAGAAGACCCTTTTTGTTCACCAATCTATTCTCACAGAAGACCCTTTTTGAATCTGAGGCATGTTATTGCGGGGTAGAAGCGTCGAAACATTCTTATACAGTTATTCGAGCAGAATGAGTACGAAGATCTTGCAGTCGGAAAACTGTTGTTATAAGGTCTGTCCACCTATTCTCACAGAAAACCCTTCTTGAATCTGCGGCATGTTATTGCGGGGTAGAAGCGTCGAACATTTTTATACAGATAATCGAGAACCCTGAGCACGATTGCCTTGCCGTCGAAAGATGTTGTTGCTATATCGTATCCTTCCACGGGATATGGGCTGTTTTGGAGGTGGCCGACCAATTTTCATAGGACATGTTTATGCATTTGTGGCATATTATTGCGACATGCGACGTTCAAAATATTGTTATCCACGTTTTCGTACACGCTGAGTTCGATTGTATTATATTCGGAGACCTGTTATTATTGTATCATGTGATATATATGGGTGCGGGTTAGGGTTTTTCAAAATCAAAAGTGGGCAAATGGGTGGACTTTTTAGACACTGCAGAGCAATTTCAAAAATTCACCGTACCAATTTTTAGCAAGAATTCGCTAACGTTTTGGATGTGCAAAAAAGAAAAATTTACCTGAAGAATGTATATTTGTATCTAAACCGCAGAATTTTTCCAGCTGATATTAAGATTATAAATACTTGAGCAAATTGCTGGGCATTTTTACATTTTTGTGGGCAAATTCAAATCAAAGTCGGCATTTGCAACCAAAACCCTGGTGTAGGTGGTCTTTATGATCGAACCATTTCCACTCAACTCATTTTTAACAGCACAGAAACAGTAAAGCTAATATTTGAAGTTTGGAATATATCTTACCGACAATGCTTGCTGTGTTTTCACTCGTTTGCGATATACTAGTATCTGAGCATACAGTCGTGCGTGATTACATATGCATACATAATAATAAATAATTGTAAACACAAATCCTGAGTAGATAGTACGTAGTGTGAAACTCAGCGGCGTATCACTGGTATTACGTATGGAGCCATAATGACAACGAAACATATTGACCTAAGCGCGTAGAGACAAACTAGATAACGTTTATCAAGTAGCTTAAAAACAAACCAATAATTTTAATAAAGCATAAAATAAGCTACAATACATCACCAGTACACCGTCAAATAACCGCACGGTTCACAGTATTTCAACAATATGAAGATACGGCCTGGTGAAGAGACAAAAGATCATAGAGTACCATTTAAAAAACTCTTAATATGATACAAAAGCTGTTTATTACAAAATAATATTACAGGCTTGTTTGTTAATTTGTAAAAATCAGCAATCGTAACAACCATTGAATAATAATATTTATAACAGCGGAAGAAGTGACACGCTTACACGAACACGGTGCCAAACGCTTCAGTCATAATAACCGTAGCTTGATTCATTCTGGGGCAAGCGGCGATATGCGATCATTGTCGACTGTACGTGTCGGCCCCGTTTGTATTTCATATATCTGAATGCTATACCAGCTGCCAGTAGTACAACAAAAAGGCAAACAAACATGTAGAATACAGCCATCGGATTGGACGTTGACCGCGTGTAGCCGGCATTGACAACATGTTCAGCTCGGATGATTGATGAATGATTAGCTGTTATTGATTCTAGCGACCTGGAACAATAGAAAAACAGCACATCCTAGGCAAAGTTAAATTTCCGCTAATAACGAAAATAAAATGTTTCATATAACTGATTACAGCAGAAAACTCAACTATGCTACACAAAAATGTTTGAATATATGTAATTTTCCTGAAAGCACTAATCTTGTGAGTTGTACATTGTTTAACACAGCTTTCTATTCAGCACGACAATTATTTTTCCGCTTTCTGTGTTACAATAATTTGAAAAGTTTGCTAGAATGCTATTGGCTAGAGCTTACAATTTTTTTCTCAAAAGCAAAAATTCCACAATTATTATCAACTAGACATCCATGATTTTACAAACAAGATTGTTTGTATAATACAAACAAGTAACAACTAACGAGATAACGATTTTATCCAATCGACAGAACCGAAAAAATTTTACACTTTTGGTTTTAAACAGACGTTAGATAATTGACGTAGTGATTTTTGACGTGTGTAACTACAGTCAAACGATAACGAATCCACAGATTTTGTGGGTCACGATATCTGATGTTCTATATTGTAAATTTTTCAAGCATTGTAAAACTTTCACTACTTTTCTCTTCAAAGCTATAATGTCGCTAGAATAAAGCCTTTAATGGTATAGATTTCGATGACGAAAAGATCCAATCAATCATTATATGAATAATTTATTACTGTTGTACCAAAAAGCGCAGTTTAATTCTAAAAATAACAAAGTCAATGATTACTTAATAAGTTCCGGATCGCGCAAACGATATAATAAAGCTCCGAGCGTCCACTGAACTTCGGCACCTCTCAATTTTGATACTGTTATTAGATTTTGATAATTCAGCGAAAACTCGAATCCGGAATGAAGGACCGTCGACATCCAGGCACTTTTTATACATTGATTTGACAAACGATCAAAATCGGCGTGTGGATACGCGTCCGCTTTAAATAGGTCCATTGTTTTGTTCCATGACGTTTGACAAAATTCCTATATTGGAAACGTTAAAACACATCAGGTATTTTCAAAAATAGAACAAACACCGGAAATTGGAGTTGTTCAGGAAAAGGTTCAAACTGACCGCCATGGGATTCCGCGTGACCTCTGACAATAGGGGGCTCCCTAGGTCAAGCCTAATCCCGAGTTCGGGGAGGGCAAATATTTTATATATTATATAAACATATATTATATATTATTATAGTGTATTATATTTGTATATTTACTTATTCGTATCGTTTTATATATATGTCTGCGTCATTATTACTGCAATTTATGACTGAAATGGGCAAAATTACAGAATTCGCTGAAAGGACACTTAATATTGGTCGAAAAAAATTTCTCATGGTCAAAAACAAAGATTTAAAGGGTCAAACTTTCAGGGTGGCCAATAGGAGTCAGCGACCGGACGTGAGTGGTAAGCCCCCATAGCGGAATCCGGTATAATAGATGATAACTTGCTTCATGCACCCCCAATATATGTAGTGAACACATGTCTTAGCGATTAACTCTTGGTCGCCACAATTTGTCGACTGCAAATTTTCAATGTTTCCATTTTCGGCCCTTTTTTCTGAACAAAATTCCCTGTTTTTAGCAGGCCATTATTAATGTTTACCAATAATAATAATTTCCCGTTTTTTGACATCAAATTTCCCGCTTTCTCCCATATTTCAATTTCCCGTGTTTTTCCGTTTATGGCAACCCTCAACATTATCAAACAACATAAGGCATAACTATGAGGATTTTCAGAACAACGTACAGACAGAAGCCATATGGGTAAATAAAACCAGGGAATTATATACACAAATTTATACAGAATAGCTGATATGGGAATCTGGCTCGGTAGTTAACTTACTAATTTCGCATTACACCCTATACAATGTAAACTAGTAAACGTAATAAATTACAAAAAGTGAGCGGAGTAAATTGGGTGATTTTAAAATTTGCATAAAATTAACTAATAAATTATTTAACTAATTAGCATATAAGGCCAAGTTTTAGGGCTTCATAAATCACATATTCGTGATCAGTGACATCGAAAACCCCCGTGTGCATTTTCATTTTTTCATTTCTAAGCACTTTCAAAATTTTCAAAAAAATTTGCCAATTAATTAATTAGTAATTAGCTAACTAACCAACCAATTAGCATACGCGAATAGTAATAAACACCCGATTCGTAATCAGCACTATGAAATGTAGTAAACGCACCAGAATAATAGGTTTACACTAATTATTCAATGAAAAATAAACATTTTTGTTTGAAAATGCTAAAAATAGGCAAACACACTTAACTAATTAGTTAATTACCAATTATTTAAAATGAATTTTGACAAAAACTATATCTCTTGCACCTGGGTGATATTAGGCCTTTCAAACCCAAAAAAATAAATCGGGTCAGTAGCTGTTGAGAAGTTCAATGGACGGAAAGACGGTACCGATTTTTACCACTCTGCCGAAAACAAAAACGCTTCGATTCGATCAGCTTAATAAGCTCGAACTACCACAGAAAACGGAATGATGTAGCTTACTGTGCTGCTACAGACACAGCTCAGGAACATAAACGAGCCGAAGTCATACACGTTTTAAGTGACCAAAAAGACGTAACTTTGAACGTTATGAGATGACATGGCCAAAATGACGCTTATTGTTTTGGATTTATGGTCACAACATTATGATGGCAGAACTTAACCTTAAACAAAGAGGAAAGCTGGATCTAATCTCGCGCCCATATAAGGTCAATTATATAACCTTATACTAAATTTTCCTACCAGTAATGCGTTACGTTTGTCACAGACCGACAAAAAGAATCTGTTGCACAGTTACCGCGACTCGATGAAGCTCTATTCGATCTGTTTCAATCAATAGCAGCGATCACAGCTGTATGTAACAATGAAACAATACTCGGATTCAATTATTATCTTTTGCGGCAAACACTTGAAAATCAAAAAATTTTCATCCAGAAGTTAAATTATTTTTCGGTACAAAACGACATATTTTAACCTAACACATAATTGCAACTGTCGTTGTTTGCCGGATTTCTATCCGATATTGATCTAACTAAGCTAGACATAAAAACTCGGCAATCTCCAACAGTTTTTGAACAAACTCTGCAAAAAAGCTTTCGACCAAATTAAAAAAGATAAAAAATTTTTAACAAGTCTAGAATACAGTTTGAACATAAACATTTTGAATAAAATTTTAATTTTTCCAACGACCACTCAATGAACTTCGAATGGATAGAACACATTTCTGGCGATATTAAGTCAGAAATAAGTCAGCGAAATGAAAAAAATTTGTCATAGAACAAATTAATAAAATTTTTCAAATGTGGGAATGAGGCGCAGCATGAAAACCGTTGAGAAATTTCGGAACTTTTTTGAGCTCTGTTGCATACGTTGTGCCAACTTTATGGCTTTAATGTACGAAATTGCATAGGGCGGGTATTTACCTGGCGTCTCCATGAAGGGAAGGATTTTCGAGCTCCGTCTAGGATTTGGATGGCTCCCCATGGTAAATTCTGGCTATCCCAGGCCAACACCCCGAGTAGCCCTAAGTATATTGAAGTGACATAAAAATGAACGTCCTGATAAAAAACGGTTATAAAAAATTTAACACTGCTGTATTCATTTCGATTATTAATGACAAAATCCTAAGTAAAACGAACAACAGTATGCAGAAATATACATTTTCAGCAAGTAAACAATAAATCCAAGAATAGCAATGATATAGAATTTTGTAAATGCATGAAAAACACGACAAAATTATCACAATGCATGAATCCAATTTAGGTGCGTACACCAAGGCCGTTCTTTTGTCAAAATCGCGAACTGATCTGCATTTTTGCCATTGATATTCGCATTTTTGTGAACGTGGACATGGGCTCTGCGATGTACGAATAAAATTTCCATTCGCGCATATATGTTCACTTCACGCGTTTGTCGGCTTTCATCATATGACATTTTGAATCAGAGAGCAATATTCATGGTCTATTTGTGTATTATAGCATAAGAAAAACGCGATTGGTAATCGCGTTTTTACTTGTAGACGGTCAGCAAGACGCGGGGCTAAATTGCAAAAAAAATGACCGCGAACATTGGCTGCGCGTTGTTGCAATGCTAATTTACACGTACATAACGATAAATCGTGATTTGTTCGCGTTCATCGCTTTTACGATCGTGAACAGATTTGACAAAAGCTCAACACACGTGTACGCACCTAAAATGGACTCAAGTATAAGGCGTCAGCTAATCTGGTTTTCCTCTACATAATTTGAAGATAATCCCCATGTATTTTTGAAAGAGCTGATTATGCAAAATAACTGCTACATTGCAAAAAACAAAACTAATAAATCTACCGATGCTTTTTGAGCAAACGTTTTATGATTGTACGGGCCGCCGATACCCAAAACGTCGTCAGCGTTATACCAAAGTTCTGAGAAGCCGTAGAACTGCAACGAATTCCAGCCATATTTTGGCTGTGGTTGATAGACGCCATTGATTGAGCATGGTGATTGTAAGCAGCTTTCGGTTTTGTTCAACAACGGATAAAGCTTCTTAACGCATTGCTAAAATGTCAGTTCAATAATTATTGACAAAATTCATTAAATCATGCTAATGGTGGAGAGTGCAATACGTGTTTGATAAGGAATCGTGAATGGTGAAACGATACCAAGAGTGTTATATGTGAAAAAAATGTTAAATGATGTTGACATACCGAGAGTCATGGATATGAACAGATATAACGAATTGCAATTTCCTGACCCATAGCTAGCAAAAACTGCACTGGTGGGACGAAATGAGGATCTTAAGGCATAGCATTTACATTAAATACTACGAAAGTAACTAAAGACGGAAGAAAAGCTGATATCCAGAAACCATGTCATTAAAATCAGAGACTTGAGTTGCGGTATCAAAGCAACATATTAGCCGTTTTTACGTAGCGAAAGTTCCAAACATATAAAACGAAACCTTGCTGCTGAATTGTTCTGCAAAACGACACTAACACTAACATATTGAGATATTGTTGTTTTCGTGGTTTTGAGTCCTACAAGCCCACTGAAAATCAAATTTGACGCAACCTAAATAATGACAACAGCAGCACACTAAGCGCTGCAATGTAGAGAGCGAATTACTCGACAAAATAAGACCAATATTACCTTGATAGCTGAACAATATCGGAGATATTTCCGTTTTCATGTATTTTGGGTCTCATTGGTTTATTAAAAACCCCACCCTAAAAGAGCCATATAGCAAAACTTTATATACAGCCTTATAGAACTTTTTTGTAGTACAAAATTAGTCTAATTCGACTAAAATATATATAAAAAACTGTCGAGATACAACCTATAACGTGTTTTGTCGGGTCATTGTGACACTACCCGAGCCTATCTGGCCTACTTTTACAAACCGGAAGAGTTGTCAATCCGTGTTTCCGTCTGCCTCACGGCCACAAACAGAGATTTTAAGCATTCGAATAAGCTATCGCGAGAGCTAATCAACCCAAACGAAGCAGAGTTGTGCGTGTCACCCCAAAAATACCCAGAAACGGACATCGTCGAAATTTACCACTGTGACCAGTGAGAAATCGAGACCACTCACTACATTCAGAATTCAATAAGGCTCTGTAATATGGACATCCATTTTTTTAATCTATGTAAGAAATATTCCCCACAGTTTCTCACCGCCGCGTATGTATTCCGAAGTTTGCAGTCGATTCAGACTTATAAGAATTTATGCTATACTAATACATCTCAAGCAGTTAAGTATTGAACTTTACTCGCAACCCTAGCAATAACTACTGGCAAAAGATACCGATAGATTCAAATTTTATGCACAATAATGTGCGCGTTCCACGCATTAATTGAATTCTGAGTGTAGTGAGTCAAACGAGTGAAGCAAAAAATTATCAGCTGAACAGCACAAAAATAATCTAGCTATATTATACCAACACGGATTTTCAGCAGACAATGTCCTATCAACGTATTAGTATATAACTTGAAACCTGATTATCAGGGAATAACCGGAACCGAAATTTACCGGAACCGGAACCAGCAACCGGAACCGTCCATTTAAACCGGATCCGGAACCGGAACCTGGTCTTCGAAATTTATATATAGTAAAACAGATGACAGAAGAAATGAAGGTATAGTGGATTTAAAACGCATTAAAAATAACTTTTACATTAAACTTGATACATTGCGATGGTATTATTGGCTTTCTGAAACTATAAAGAGACTGAGGAAGCTAATAATGTTTATTTATCGATCAAATATGTCGGTTTTTGGACATGCAGAGCAAAAAATGTCTTCCACTATACACCACTGCGTATACTGCGTCAAATCGAATGTGCTTACAAAGCTCGGGCACTTTCGCTCTGTCTCCAGTCGCATCCCTTTACTACACATACGTTTGTTGCATGTTCTTCTGTAGGAAACTTGAAATTATGGGTTTATATGATTCTAAGAGAAAATAATAGATAGAAGGTAATTTTCTAATCATTAGTCAGAGACACTGTTTAGCCTAGCGTTGGACAAACAGTGCCCGTCAGTTAGATCATAATGATGATAACTTTCTAATCAGAATGCTATAAATGAGACACACTGTGATGCTGCTCGCAGTTTCAATAAATACAATTCATTTCCAGGAAAGCAGTTTCTAGCTGCGTTGCAGATGTTAGTTTACTTCAATTTAGACTGATTTACCAAGTTTACAAGCGCACTGGCGGGTGCTTGACGCAATTTATGTTAGCCAAGTATACCCTAAGTGCTTCTGCGTAAGCCATACTCTGTTACCGAGTTGGACCGGTTTAATTCAAACGTATTCCACAGACTTCTGGATTTGTAAAATAGCTGCTACAAGCATCGACCTGGCTTTAATTTAACAAACTCCTGCAGGTTATTATGAAAAATTCCTGCTCTAATAATGTGCTCTACTTACGTTTCACACGGCAAATTGGTTAGTTAGTCTTTTCTTTTGCTTGGTTGTATTGGAGCTTGATCATTGTATAATATATATTACATGTGTTTGGATTACAGGATGAAGCAAAAAACGTGGAAAATTTCAAACAAAATTTTTAAACCGGAATTCCGGTTCCGGTATGGTTTTTGCGCTTTGCCGGAACCGCAACCGGAACACTATTTTCGCCGGAACCGGAATTCCGGTTACTCCCTGCTGATTATGTAAAATATTACCTGTTCTCCAACTCTAATATAAATTTTAAGAGTAGAAGATCGTTAAATGACCTAAATATCACAAATTTTGAAGATCCAGTGACATCTGATAGGAATTCTTAAAAGATATAGGTGTAACCGCAATCGTGAAACACCCAATGTATACAATACGTAATGGAAGTGACTCAGGACACAAAACCATATTAAACAAACAGCATCTACAGTCCGTTAAACAAATTACTCTTAACTTTGAACATCTCTAGAATTAATATATTCCGAACATCTGTCGAATATATTCCGAACAATAAAATCTTTTGGACATACCTATTTCGAACATTTCTTTTTATAATATTAACGATGCCTATAATTTGCATTTTTTCACAAAGGTACCGTCGAAAACAGCTCGATGGATGTCGAACTTGCCCAATAAAACCTTAGAACAAAACAAAAATATAATTTTCGAGCTAACGACGAACAGCTGTGGTATTTGGCAGGAGCATACCTATATTACGTAACCTTATGACGAAATTACGGGAGTACAGACAGTGCAAGACAGACTACGCCGAAAAGGACGAAAAAAGTTTGTTGCGCTTGAATGGATCCAACACACTTGGATAAATTAGCTTTATGCGCGAGTAAACTTAAGATGCGCCCATCGACTATCCTATTTTGTAAAAGCCGATAGCGAAGCGCAAACCGTTGTTACGTAACAAATGTGGAAATTTCATCGACTTTTCGATAACAGAAAATTGGCAAAATCAGAAACAAGCACCTAAAATTACAGCTTGTGTTCGAACAGAATTTTGACGATTTTGAATTTGCAGTGAAAACTGTTATCGAACGCCTATCAGCTTCTGATTCGTATTTGTCTGTGTTCGCGAACAAATTTAACGGAATACTGACGTCACAAATCAAACGTTCATGTTGTTTACGTTACAGTGTTCGCGAACAAATTCAGCGAATCCAAATCCGGTAGATTTTCGTTCGCAAAAAATTCGGTTATTTTATTTGAATTTTCGCGAACACAAATTTACCGGATTACTATCACAGAGCTTTGTGTTCGCGAACAATTTTGTGCCGGATTATGGTTTACCAAAAAACGTTCAGTAACAGATTTTTAGCCGAAATAGCAAAATAGGATTGATGGGCGTGGGTTAAGTTTACTCTCGCATTACGTCGTTACACATAACAATAATTTAATTTAATAAATAATAAATAATTTAATAATCAAAAGGGGTGAACAGCTCGAAGACGTTAATTTTAACAAGTAACATGTCTTAGGCTATCTTCGGTCAAAGTACATATGCAGAATTCATTATCACTAAGACGATGATCACAAACGTTACCCCATTGTTTTAGGGTCGATGTTAGAAACAGAAACAGTTATCATAAAAGAAGCATAACGATAATCTTGGGCGATATCTACCGTAAACTGTTATTTACCGTAAAATCTCCCATCCCTAGCCGTGTGGCAAGCACATTTGCACATGCATCGTTACGGCCTTTTTCATCTTGAGAGCAAAGTACTTCATGACGAGAGAATGGTAAACAAGGATCATGGATAATATTTAATGACGGCCTAAAATATATCATAGTACGGTAGGGAATTAAATTACTGCAATTAGTTTACGCCGTAATATTAAAAATCTAACATCACTGAAACAAAAGCTTTAATCACGGCAACCAAACTGTAATCCACCCTAATATGGCAACACCATAATAATTTACGTTACTATATTAGCGGGTATTACTATATTACACAGCCAACACAAAACCAGATTGGACGTCTACCCATCGTAGATTCTAATCACAGTAAACTAGTATTATTATAACACATCTTAGCAGTAATTTCGATCATGACTTTGTAAGTAAACATATGAAACATAAGAATAATATTACACATCTAGAGCAGTGAAGTTTGTTCGACACATTGTTATATACTACAGCCGATCAATACACGACAAAAGCAACATCTCAAAGCCAAATGTGTTTCTCTTTCATCGTTCATTTTAACCCCCAGGGGCAGCACCAGTGTGTCATGCAGTTTGGCAAACGCAACCCGATCGCACGACTCGGACCCGGGTTAACTCATTGCAAGAGGCCTACGCAAACCAAAGAAATATCCATGAACTGTTGCGCGGTTCTTGAAAGAATCAAAGGTTCCAGAGCAAGAATCCTGAAAGGCTCAAAGTGAAGGAATAACAACATTCGACACCTTATCACAACTTGCGCGACGTCTTTTGACGCTATTCGCCATTCAAAAGTTAACAAACAAATGTTTTGTAACAAATCCCACTAACCTCATCGAATTTTCGACATTGTCACTAGAATTGGGCTTAACAAACGGAGTGGAGGTAGCTTTGCTATAGCGATGCCGCAAGACTTGTTCGTAACGATCAATCGCAGCATTGGCGCCGTAACCCAAAAACGTGGTAACATAAAGGTTATATTCATAATTTGGACTAGAGTCAAAAGTCCCAAGGTTGATGCTTTCGATTAAACCAGGATTCTGAAAATCGTACTAAAATGTTACTAAATTTAACTGTAATCCATTAAATTCGAAGATAAATCCAAGTGATAATATTAGCTAACATCATTATGAATATGCTGACGTACTGTTGGAATGTGACAAAATCATCTAGTTAATAACATAAACTAAAAACATACCATTTATATAATTACATTTTATATAATATCATTTTGTTTCTTTTCTTTAGTTTTCACGTGAGGGTTGTGAATTTGTGAATTTGGGGTTTTTTTGATTGATTTGTTTTTTTTTGTTTTGCTATCCTAGATATGGCTTCTCGAAAGACAGCTAAGCCCTGTTTTTGTGGCAGATCAGATCATGCAGCAATGGTAGAGTGTTCAATATGTCACTTTTTTGTGCATTATGAATGCATGCAGATTTCTGTGGGTGATCTGACTCTGGTTATAAATGATCAAAATGCGAACTACATTTGCCAAATTTGCAAACCAAAAGTCACGGATGATCAATTGAAGAAACTAGCTGAGGCCAGTGACCATGGAAGGGCATTCGTAGCTAGGGAAAAGGATCCTCCTGCATTCTCTTTGCCGGGAAACGTCAATTTTTCTGATGAACAATTTACAGCCATGCTATCGTCCATTGTTAAAACAGCTGCGGAGGCCGCGACCAAGGCCGCTGTAGAGGTCGTAGAAGAGCTGTTCGTTAAACGAGAAAAAAGGTTTAAGTTGATAGCGGTGGGTATTCCAGAAGTTGAAAAGAACGATGTTGATCAAAATTTTAAAGATTTGGACAGGGTTAAAGCTATTTGCCAGGAACTGGGTATCGAACCGACGGTGGTTAAGTCAGTCTATCGCGATGGACGACGAAGGGATACGGGCAGAATACTGAAAATTTGCCTTAATGATGGAAAAGTAATGGAACGCCAACAATTTCTTTACCGAGGAACGACAATTTTACGAAACCAATCAGACCTTAAAGGTCTTAATTTTCGTCCA